>NAPT01000283.1:0-34735 GCA_002927785.1 Cladonia uncialis
CTGCATCCGCCGTGGGGATTGTCCCCCATACCGAGCCTTGTGGGTGAGTCTGTACCCGGTGCTCTACGTCGTAGGTGCAGTATCAAACCATCCATCTTCCTCAACCCCTCGGGAAACTGTCCCAGAAACGCATTCTGAAAATGTCTATGCAGAATCGCCGTATGCGTAGTCGCGTATTGGAGTTCGCTTGGGGAGAGAAGGGCGCGGGCAGGAGCATGGGTGAGGGTGTGGAGGGGAAAAGCGTCGATTTTCGCAAGGCGGGCGCGCAGGAGGGAGCGGGTTAGGTATTTGAAGCGTTCGAGTTCGGTTTGGAGGATTATGAGGGTGAAGGAGGATTTGGGATCCGTGCTGGAGGTGCGGTCTTCAATGAGCGAGATCTGAGTGGGGGGAGAGATGATCTTTCAGTCTATGTATGCATCGGATAGCGGTTGCGTAGGGCAGGTGGAAGAATCATGGACTGACCTGTTGACGTATCCTTTCTAATACACGGTCCATTAGCTCAGCGGGCCATGGTAGTAATTCGGGTGCACTTCGCTCGTTGACCCATGTGCGGGTGAGCTCCTGCAAATCGCGAGTTTCTTGTGGAATTGTGCTGTCGTCTACCTCGGCGAGGATATCGTCGATATCCATGAATGAAAATTGAATTGCAGCATCGAGTCAATGGCTTTATATTGGGTGCGCTTGGGCATATCTACGCCCTGCTGAAGGCGGCTGATGCTTGTCTGTTAAGTGCGAGGGTAGTTGAATTCCATTACCCTAGCGCTAACTAGATAGAGTCATTGTCATCAATTCGTTGCGTCTTGGCACGAACCATGCGATTATGAGATTCACCTCGCCTTTAAGGAAACAGCGGCTTTTAGTGGATAAGACCTATAGTTACTAAGTGATACCGGCTTACACCTTTGTACTCATGTGATGTTCGGTTATTATATCGAGAGTTTTTTTTGGATTTTGTAGTCTAGCGTATTTAGTCACGTGTAGAAAGACGTGAACATTTAGTATACACGCTTATACCTGTCTTTTCAGGGCTTTCGGACAAACGTCACCCGCTCGTTTCCTTCTATGTCCTTGTCCCTTCTAAAAGTGGATAAAAGCCACCCTTAATTTTTGGGGTTCACGATGGAACCATCCTAAACGTCATGGTGTCCGCCTTGGTCGACAAGGCCACGATCACCGTGAGAGCTAACAATCGTATCACTAGTCAAGCTCTTAGGCAGAGTTCCATGTCCTAGTGTTGTCTAGTGGTACAGATGCCCAGCAGTGTACAGTTGTGAGGGGCTCTCCGATATGGTTGGAATCGAGACAGTGGCGAGGGGATTAGAGGAGGTCCCTAGGGTTCAAAACCTCGATTTGAAAATCTTCGCAGTGGCGAAGCAGGATGACGATCTTGTGAAGGCCCTCAGTGACTCGCAAGTTGCAAAGTGGGTAGTCGCATACAGTGTAAGAAATATCAATGGCAGGCCTCGCGAGGAAAAAAAGCTGATATATCAGCTTAAGGCGCGAGATGGTAAGGCGTGAAGAGATCCGGATAGTAAAAGCCACCTGGGCAAGATGGTATGCGAAAGGCGTCAAAGCAGAGCTCGACGGTCATTGAGTTAGTATGGCCCAAAGTAGTGATGCAAGATACATAAGCCCACCTCCCGGGGCAAGCCCGAACTCCAGTGAGTGCAAGAGCATCGAGTATCGAAGATTAACCCGAGCGTAACAACATTCCAGGTTTTGGCGACTTCAATGGAGAGGCGGTGGCGATCATTGTCAGAACGACACCATGCGTCTTGACTGCATACGACCTGATATGCTGCCGTCATTCGCAGCTCTGCCCATACCGGACATTACGGGATTACATTGCCGGCCAGAAGCAGTGGGGCTGTCGTCCATCTGCTCTCCATGTTGGCCAAAGGCAAAAGTCTGAGCTCGGCTCAATTTGCCTCGTTGTTGCTTAATGCGCCCCAGGCCGCGTTCGCAGGCATTAGCATGTTCTTCCGCAGCCATCTCAACGTAATTTTGTGGATAGCATCGGTATTTGTTATCCACGAAGAAGGAGCTGTAGCCTCCATCAAGGATATAAACTTCTGGATAGGTTAGTTTGGGGTATCGATGTGCGTTACAAGCACGATCCTTATGGCGGAGGAATTTAGCCCTGGAAAGGAATTAGCATATACGCGAGTGATGGCCTCAAGAACACGCACATGATGGGGGCCCGATGCGCCGAATATTCGCAATGGAGGATCAATAATGTGTTCTCCGACGATGGCGATTCAAAGAGTTGAGTTGCCAATCGTTCTTTATCATTGACGTTTATGGCACCTTCGATGTGGCCTCCTTCATATTCGTATTCAAATCGACAATCGATTATTAAAGACCGATCGTAGCATTTTTCATATTTGCCATCCAGCACATCACACATCGTTTCTTTTGTGATCCGAGGCAAACTCTCTTCATCGGCATTGAAGTGTGGTAATTGTAATCGAACTGGATCATCTATGTCCATTATGGCATCCAGGCCTGCTTCTGTAAATGACGCCTTTTCTCTTTTAATCACGTCTCCCGGATGCTCGAACATGCTAAGAGAACGCCGAAATTGTTTTCTTGGTCGTTGCAGAGGGTTGGACGGCTTGCGGATGTGTCCAACGATAGGGGATCCAATATTGCGCAGGTTTCCGTTAAGACTCGTGAGAGATTGCTTGAATTTAGGTGGCCCCATTGGCACCGGTGCAGGGGAATGTGCTGATTGTGGCCGTTTTTCCCCTTGAGGGGAGAATCCAAAGCACTCTTCAGCTGACATCAACGTCGGGGCAGGTACCGAGGCTCCGTTGCCGAATCTGAAAGGGGGCCCTTCGACTCGGGCAGCCTTGCAAGGAAATAATGTCGTCGTAAAACCCTTGGTACGGGACAGTGATGGCCTCATTAGGGAAGGCCTTCGGCGCCTAAATCAGATGTAAGTTCAATGTCGCAGATGTAGCTAGCTGTTACGAGGCTGCTCACTCTTGTGGTGCTGGCTGTTGTAGACCCTCCATCAGTGAGTCTTGCATGGCTTCTATGGACGGTGTCTTATCCTCCTCCAACGATACTATCTGAGGTGTAGGTTCGACCTCCGTGGTCACTAGGAAGGGTGCTTTGTGAGGGAGTGGAGATAAATCCATTAGATCGTTACCTGGACCCGGCGAAGAAGATGGGAGCGGGGGTGTGGTTGTGCTTTCTGATATATGTTAGCAGCAGCCTTGCCCGACCAGCACTATAACCATACCCCGGCCATTGAGTGTTCCGAAGAGGTTTGAGGAGAAGAGGGAACGACGAGGAGTGGGCAATTGGGGGCTGACTCCCGTTAGCAGCAACCTCAAGAATGTAGCGTGGCATTTGACTTACCTTTGATCAATGTGAAAATTCTGGGACAGATCGGCAGCAAGGCTTGCTGTTGGAGATGATCCTCGTACCGGCTTGAGGCTGAAGTAATCTGTGGGTGCTTTGTTCATGCTAAGGTCCTTGAAGTTGAAGGTCGACGGTCCAAAATTTAGCCGTCCTCCATAGAGATTACCGTACTCCGAGCGTGCCTCCCCACCACAGCCCCATTGCCCAAAAGGCAGAGATGGTGGCTGCATGGCAGCCAAAGGGGATGAACGCTCCATGATTCCCGTGTTGTGTTCGTTTCAAAAGTCGAAGGTGTTCGAGCAATTGGTTTTTGTGGGTGGGGCGTGCGATACTTCCAGGATGGTGGCTGAGAGGTCGTAGTGGAGAGAGGACGAGACCTACTCTTGCAGCTGTATGATGCGAACTCCTGAAAAAGAACTGGTTCGAGTGTAATCTGCTGGTTCTAAGGCATGATCCGGGAGAAATACAGACGTAAAAGTTCGAGCAAGCAGCTGTTCGTTAGCAATGGAAGGTGCTCCGCGTTTCCCTCATAACCCAGCCAAGCGAGGGGACACCGGTGGAGGGAGGAAAGGCCCCACCGAGAGACTTGACAATGGCGAGGAGAGAGAGGGTGAGGAGGTAAAGCACACAATCGGAGGTGGTGGAGAAAGTGGGCAGCTGGAGCTGAAGGGCACGGGTAACCTGGGGAGATAGTCACGGCAACAGCGACGGTTTTAGCTTCCCTTTTACCGTAGTGGGGACTTGGAAAGCCTGCTTGTTCCCCTAACGATGATTGTTACTGCATTACACTGCATTACAGTACCGCTCAATGAGCCAATTGCAGTGTTTAATGTATCTAACCCTACATGTGAAGCCGTCGAGGTCTATGATTGCCTACCTAACCGCTATTTGCAAGATATTTATGGCCTTGGGGAGCTGAAGACAGCACAGAATGGTAACTACTTTACTAAGTCAAACCTCAGATCTCGATCTGCGGCTTTCATGGCGGCTATGAAGCGAGTTAATACTGGCTTTGGCTACTATCATTGGTCCAACCCCGGAGTAGTCTGCTTTCCCAATGCAGCAAATGGCAGGCCCAACATCCTGGCCACTGTCGGCCTGGAAGACAAGGCCGCTGTTGGTACACCAACAACCCCATCCAGCGAAGATAGCTCGAGGCACAATTAGAGGACTTGAAGGACGGGAAGGACGGGAAGGAGTCTTACAACTGGTCTTAGAGTTGTGGAACAATGCACATTGATCACACAGCTGAGCACTCGCGAACCCTCCTGTGAGAGTGAGACACGGCGCTCCCCACTGTCCTCAACCAAGCTGAGGGACATTCTCTAGGTCGGCCAGCGCCAACGCATCATGTGGAGCTTAACGTCATGGGTGTCGCGCAATTTCAGATTCCCGTTCATCAGGTCCGGAAGTGGAAAGGCTCACGTCACTGCCTTCTCCATTCGGGGCCATTTCGCGAGATCCACATTCCTGTTGCTGGGTGATACACGCGCCTTACCTTTCATCGGCATCTCATTCGCTGCTGTATCAGTGGGTAGGAGGGATGTGTGGGGCCTGAAACGTTCATTCTCGGTTTTGAGGGCGCGTGAAACTTCGGTGGACGAACTCATTGGGAACCAAGTGGAAGAGCGCGAAGTGCTAATTGGCTGCCAAGGTTTGCTCAACAAGTCATAGAAGCCGGAGATGTCATTCATACGTTTCTGTATACCTTGAACACCTTGCTTGCACGAAATAACCCCAGCAACCAGGGATTGACTTTACGGTGACGTTCGGCGCGTCCGATAAGAAAAGTAAACAGACAGGGATCGCGAAAATGGCTCGATGTCCCGTGCACGCCCACAATCAGCCTTACTAGGCGAAGACATCAGCCCCAGTCCAAACTTCAGCTGACAAGTCTGACTCTGATTGGACAGCGGGAAGGTATCCTTCCCGGTCTCGATACCCTATCATATTTGCTCTTGATACTCCTGCCAATTACTCACTACTGTGCAGATGATTGGCTAACGAGTGAAAGCAGGCTTTATTTGTGAAAGGCTAGCAATTGCGCATGGAAAGGTTCACCCCTCAAACTGTATAAACCCTTCAATATAAAGCTCTCAGCTGTATGCTCCATAAGGCTGGACCTACAGCTGGCGAATCAGGCCCGGAAGACATCCTAAAGCTGGGGCGCTCTGGGGACCATCCTAGTCGCCTGGGAGACCGGACTTGGGGGTCCTTTTGGGGCTTTCACCAGCTATAGGCACAGCCCTATAGGGCTATACAGTCGATGGGTCAGTTGAGGGGTGAACCCTTGTACCCGCTTAGTAATCGTCGCCAAGTCTACTTTAGTAGATTTGAAGGGTTTTTGCTCGGATCTCTCATGTCGAAGTAAAGCAACTTTTCGCAGCGTCATGTCCAAAAAGCGGCTTAGGGAGCGTCCTACAGTAGACACGCATTTGGTCGAGATCTATGAAGACTTGGCCAGTATAGACGAAAACATTCGTCTCAAAGCTGCACACAGTCTACTGACTGAATTTATTCATCAGGAAAAGGTTTCAGGAGAGCAGCTGAATGAGATACTTAGACGCCTTATCAGGGGCCTCTGTAGCAGCCGTAAAGCAGCTCGACTGGGTTTCTCGGTCGCACTCACTGAGTTCTTGGTAGAGCTCTTTGGGCACAACAACAAACATGTGGAGGGATTTCAGAATATTACCGAACTGCTACAGACTTTGAAGGTGCAAACTCATGTTACGGGCAATGTATCTGGACAGGTTAGTAGCTCTGCGATCCAACTCGTCTGTTCCCGAGTCTCACGCTAAACAATCTTCAGGAAGAGCGGGATCATCAATTCGGACGCCTTTTTGGGGCGGAGGCGATCATAAAATCCAGAATCTTGCTCCAACCGGATGTTCCCGTTGACATATGGGACCATGTTCTTGACATCATTTACGAATTAGCAATGAAGAAACCCTGGCTTCGAGAAGAATGCGGTTTCATCCTCTTCACATCTGTGCAACTGCTGCAGAAGCAAGACTCTCAGCGCGCTCAATCGGTCATTGACAAGCTCCATACCAATGGACTTTCTAAGACTTCCGAAGGAGTAGCGGTATGGATAAGTCTATATGCCAATTTTCCTGACCTTCACTTCCCCAGTGGCATTTGGCATCGCGAAAACCCTCTAAACCACAAAGAAATAAGAAAACTTGCAAGAATTCTAAAGGAGGCTCCTGCAACAGAGAATACTGATAATGTAGCCGAGTCGAAGCACCTTCAGAAGGGTGCGTGGTCTTCAAATGTACACTTCGCGTGGGACGTGATTTTGACGAAGCTTCTCACCAGTGAGCCTGCAATCAAGGAATCAGAGAAGTCCAAGAATGTTAGCTTCTCTAGGTTTTGGGAGCAGTGTGTGGATGGTAAGGTCAAACAGCCAGGATTGTAGCTTCTGCTAAACCATTATAGACAATCTGTTTGCGGCTGCCTCCTCGGATGAGAGGAAATACTGGGGTTTCCAGCTATTCCAACGGATTATTACCAATGCTCCCTCGCATCTAATCCCCTATATATTCAGCAAGAACTTCATGCGATGTCTGATGAATCAACTTGCCTCTCCAGAGCGTTACCTGCACCGCACGGCTGAACGAGCTAAGAATTCGATCCTTGCTAGAGCTCGATCGAGCCCAAATGTTAGACCTCTGATCCTGACAGCTCTTCTGATGGGACCATACGGAGACCTCCATTTCGATAAAATGACCAAGACTAAGACAGTGGAGTCTTTGCTAGCGCATATTGACGACTCGACTCTCAAGCAGATGATACCTATCTACGATGAACTCATCCTGCGACCTGGCGTACAAGATGACAAAGCCGCAACATCAACGAGGATCGCTGTGGCTGACCAGCTCGTATCTGCTATGCGAAATCTGCCTGCAGAGGACATTGAGCATGACTCGGAGTCATTGTCGATGGTTGGAGTTATCCCGATGGTGCTTTCCTCATTGGTCAAATATGCTTATTTTGATCTTGATGACGCTTCAGAGGGCCAAAACAATAAGCCAAGTCCTCCAATCTCTCCAGCTTCTCGACACATGTTCAGGTCCCGCATCTCATCCTGTCTGACACATCTTACGGCTCAGTCCAAGGACCCTGGCCTTGTCCCTTACCACTTGATGCTCGTAATCCTTAGTCGCGAAAAGAGGTCCGAATCTGGAGGGTTGCTGCTAGTTGTCGATGATACAGTACGGGAGGTCATCAAGACGACTCGCAAGAGGATGAAGGAGATAACTTTGGAAGTAGCGAAAACTCCGCAAAATTCTTCTAGGGGGCAGTATCTCCGTTCTCTTAGGCTCCTGTATTCTTTGACTCTTTTACAGGTGTACAATGAGGATGCCGAAGCTGTGAGTATGCTGGAGGAATTAAATGACATGGAAAATGTCCAAGAGAGTTCTGCAACTCTAGTAGAGGTTCTTTTGAGCTTCTCATCGAAACCCTCGCAGCTTTTTCGTCGTTTGACGCAGCAAGTCTTCACAGCTTGTGCGTCTTTCATTGATGAGGTAGGCCTACAATCTATGTTAAAAGTAAGTATCGTGGCTTTGTGAAAGGGAGTGGAGACTGACCATTACAGGTGTTAGAAGCAAAGGAAAGCCTATCTGGCCAGGCAGAGATGTTCGAGCAAGAGAATGAAGAGGCTAGTGTTAGCGAAGAGGATGAAGTCGAAATGGTTGACATGGAGGACGCCTCGTCTGGCAGCCCTGAGGAAGACGATAATTCTAGCGACGCCGATTCAGATGGTTCTTCTGGAAACACTGAAACAGATTCAGAGACTAACGATACTGAGCTCGCTGCATTCAATGCGAAGTTGGCACAGGCTCTGGGCTCTCGGCCCGGAAACGAAGACTTGACTGCAGAAGACAGCGGCTCATCAGACGAGGATATGAACAGCGAGCAGATGGAGGCACTGGACGATCATCTCAAGGAAGTCTTTCGTGAGAGGAAGAAAGTCAATAGCAAAAAGACTGAAAGGAAAGACGCCAAAGAGACTATCATCAACTTCAAATGCCGAGTACTAGAGCTATTGGAGATCTACGTCAAGCAACAGCACGCCAACAAGCTCGCGTTGGGTCTCTTGCTACCTCTTTTACAATGCATACGAACGACAACAAGCCCGCAGGTATCAAGCAAAGCGTGCAACGTGATGCGTGAATTCGCTCGGGTTTGCAAAGGCGATAGGGTGCCAGGTATCGAAGACACCGATGCCATTTTTGATCTTCTTGGGTCAGTTCACGCGGAAGCTATGAAGGAAGGGTCAAACGCATATGTCAGTGCCTATAGTCAGGCAAGTTTATTGCTTGTGAAAGTGCTTGTGGCTCATGATAGAGAGTGCTTCAGTCGTGTTTTGAGGATCTATGGAGATACGCAAGAGAGGTATTTCTTTGATGCTAATTGTAAGGTCAAGCCAGCGTTCTTCACCGATTGGCAGAATTGGTGTACTTCAGCAAGGAAGCAATAGCTTCCCAGCCTAGCAGAGTAGGTATCGAGATCAGTGCTTGAGAACAAACCTCACTCTTTGGATAAAGTGTTCGTAGCTCGTGATCGCCTCGCTGGGTCGAGCCTGCCCTATCCATCAAAGAAGCGATAGCTCCCAAACCCAGGGGGATATTACGTGTTGGACTGTGGGCTCGAAAAGTAGTCCGTACGGTCGTCCCATAGGTATTCCCGCTTAAGCTTGCCATTCCTAATCGAAGCTGCCGCATACGCCCTTGCGAAGTCTTCATTATCTTCCGCAAACTGGATGTACGCTTGCATGCTCTCGCTTGTAAAGCGGCCCATACGAACATCAACGATGCATTGATCGATAGCGAATTTGCGAAGCTTCGAACATGGTACACAAGCGTCCCATATGAATGCGAGTACTTCTGGAGACATGCCGTAAATCAGTGTATCATCCTCGGACAAACGGAAGAGTAAAAGGGTCATTATCGCATCTTGGAACATCGGGCATCCGAGCATGTCGCCAAGGTTCCACAAGTGCACAAATTCCTTGTATTCCGGTAGTTTCAACTGCTCGTTTTCCTTATGATGCAGCTCACCAAGGTAGAGCCACCGGACCAATTTTTCAAAATCCTCAGAGCGTACTTCGGGCAGCGTCACCGTCTTAGAGTCTTGTTCGGCAAAGCCGCCATAAAGTGCAGTGGCGAAGAAGGTGGACTTAGTCGTGAGGAGCTTCTTAGGCAAGTGCCAGGTTTTTTGATTAGCCTCCACACTGACGCGGACTGCGATGGGCTCTGAATCTGCGATCCTGATACTCATTAGTATTCGAGTTTTCAACATTTAGGAGCCAGAAACACACATAGCCAGCCCCTTTTGTGACCTGATGCCTTCGTACTCTTCGGGACTGTCAGTGCTGGCCGTAGTGACTCCAGAGACGTCGTAGGTAAAGCGAGATTTTATGAAACGCGGGTCTTTGTGTGACTTTGAGAGCTGTTGAAAGGTGAATTGGGGGTAGGAGTCTAAGTATCAATGACAGTGTACACGATTCTCTTGTTGAAAGGGACAATGAGGATCAAGTGCAAGTTATGAAATAGAGTTACGGATTCATATTCATGAAGAGGGAGGCTTTGGAACTATATATCTGGTTTGGTGGAATTCCGTATCACTTCTCGCTTAACAAACACTTCACTTATGCTTAATACTGATTTGTGGTCCTAGCCTCTGGTATTACTGATACAACACTTTGAATTGACCACAGCAGCCTGGTCGCTAATGCATCGTTTCCAGTCCTTTCAAACTGTGTATTGTAGCGTATTGCGACTAATAGACTATATATCTACCTTCCTGACCTCCTTTTCGACGTGCAGGGTGATGGAGCGCACAGATACGGGCTTGCGTCACAAAGCGGATCGTTGGGCTCTCCACTGCCGAGAAGGATGGTTGCTTCTGCGAGTTGCTGGGCGAAGTCCTCATTGTCTTTCACAAATTCTAAATATGTGCATCTGTTCTCATGCCTGCCTGGACAGTCACAGTCCAGTCTGACGTGATGAAGACACTTGTCAATAGCGAAACGGCGAATCTTGGACTCTGGCGCAGACAGTTCGTAAATCTGATTTAGTGTGACCAATTCAATGTGAGCCTCATCGTAATACGCGATGAGCTTGCACATCGCATCATTTTGCACCAGGGGGCAGCCCAATCGATCCCCCAAGGCCCACAAAGGCGCGAAGATATCCGTTCTGGGTAGTGAGCTCAGATCATAACCGACATAAAGCCACACGACAAAGTATCTGAAGATATCCGGATTCTCCTCGGGTAGCGTGATAATTTTGGAGATTTCTTCTGCAAATCCACCCTCAAGCGCTGCGGTGAAGAATGTAGACTTGCTCTTCAACAAGTTTTCTGGCAAATGCCAAAACTTTTTGGCATCTTCAGAGCCGACATGCACTGCGACGGGTGAACTTTCAAGCCTTACATTTCATTAGTTTTGAAGCATTGAATCAGACTCAGTTTCAAACGAATAACCTACATTTCTACGGCGTCAGGAAAGATTCCTCTGTATCTTGATCTCGTCTGGGGCATGATGGACTTGACTTCCTCGATATGGCTGGAGAAATGTGGTTAACTTGAGGGTTTGTTGCAGGTTGGCACGTTGTCGTAAGTGAGATGAGGTTAGGGTTCGAGGTTGGTTGCAATGAGATCATACACATATTACGAAGTGAAGCTCAGATTAGAAAGACGACGTGGAGTGGATTCACATCACTCCGCGCGTAAGGGTTATTAGCTCGGTTTTTTTGCAACACAGTTCATTTCCCTACAGAGCAGGATGATATCACTTTCGGCTCAGCCATGACGAGTCACAGCCGAAGGATCTTCTCCATTGTTCGAATTGCTACAATTAGCTAAGAGTGCCGTCACACTACCCTAGAATTTAAGCGTCGGGTTTGAATCCTGGGTTCTCATAATATTGATCCTTTTTCTCGAACGGAGATTCGATGACACCTATGCCCCCCGTCAACTCTCGCCTCACGACATCCTCTGAGAATTCGGGTAGTTCTCTCAAAAGCGTGATGATTTCATCTGCATCGTTTGTCGGAGACCCATTTGCGTCGTTTGTCAGATACCCATTCAGCTTATCCCACACGAACAAATCAACAAACAACAGACGAAGTTTGGAGCCCGGAGAAGAAACTTCATATACGAGCTTTATCATGTCAAGCCAAAGGTCTCCACCGGATTCGAACCAGTCCAAAAATTGGGACATTATATCGTCTTTGAAGGCAGGGCAGGCCAATTTGTCGGCAAGAATCCAGGCTCGCACGTAGGCGTGATCGTATGAGGGATATTCGAATGAATCTTTGCATTTGCCTAAGCTCAACCATGTAGCCCACATCTTAAAAGCGAACGGATTGTCTTCCGGAAGGCTCACTGCTTTCGAGCTTGCCTCCACGAAGTCGCCATTAAGAGCAGCATCGAAAAATGGCGAGCAGTGGGTGAGAACCTTCTTAGGCAGATACCAAGTCTCCTGTTCGCTTTCCGCGCCGACGGTCACTCTGATGGGCTCGGAACCTTCGAATCTTTAATTGTCAATTCTGGATGATCATATACTTAATATGACGTGGCAGCTGGGTAACTTACAGTGCTCGACCCGCATCATTTCCCATGCCTTTCCACTCGTAGATAGCCAATTCCTTTGCAGATATTTTGGCATCGAGAGACTCCCCTCCTTGTGCGGTCTTCGTCATTTTGGTATCTGGAGCAATTTCAGTGTAGAAGATTTGTTGTAGATGGTAAGAGATGAGGTAAGTTGTCAGTAGTGATAAGCCGTCTAAGATTTCGTCACTTTCCGCGGGCACGCTATGAATAGGTGGGTTGAAGACAGTGAATTTACAACAAACCAGTGGCTCGTCGTCTGGAATATTCTGTATCATGCAAATCTCAGTTTCAGTTCTACCTCAGATAGCGCCTAGAGACTCCAAATTGTCCTCGTGAGTGCAATTATATATCCAACAAGCCTCGCTGCTTGTTCTCAAGAGATCCAGAAGCCATTTGTACGAATGGATAACGACTGAGCGTACAACACACAATTTATACCACATCTGCGAGGAACTTTCCTCCATAGAGATCACTTTGCCAGAGGCACTTCTGACTAGTTTTTCTACCATGTGTGACCCCAGTAGGTTCTCATGATACTGATCCCCAAACCGACATAGACGCTCCATTTTCATGGTAGAGTGGCCCTGTCCCCAACCATGAGAGGTTGTCAGGTCCCTTCATCGTCCAGTAGTCGTCTTCCCAGGCTGCGGTTCCAGCCCGAAGTACGTCAGGTATTAGGCCCAACGGCAGTTGGAGGACGTTGCCATCCACGAGATCAGCGCTTAGAGAGCTAACACTCTGCCAGGCCGATAGATGCGCCAAGTAACAAATGGCAGTGAAGAGTCGCTGATATGTCACCCTGGTAGCTGTACTCATTCCACAAGCACATGCGCCTCACTTAGAGGAAAATTTGTTTGCTTTTTGATTCCGAACAATTGATCGACTATAGGATTGCTTCCAACGCGTCAACGATGTTCATGAATGAAGCTTGCGGTAGAACATAAAGCCGGGCTTTGGTTTCAGCAACACCACCTTTCTTTACACGTAATTGCTGTCAACACCTCGCCTTTGGGCAGAATCTTAGTGTCCCATCAAAAAGGAATCTATAGATACCAGCGTTTTGACCCGGGTCACAACAAGAACAATTCATTACCCTTTGGATAGTGCAGCTTTCCAATGTCTCTTCTAAGGTGTTCTGCTTCACCTTCTCGCCGCTCTTGATACGATGGCGCGAAAATTCAGGCATCCCATACTATTTAGAGTGCAGGAGGCTCTCAGGCATCAGCAGAACATTCAAAAGACCAAAGGAAGCCATTTCAACTACTGAAATCGAGACGACGGCCAAAGGCAGACCTGCAATCGGTAGCAAGGCCGGCAAACCTGAACCTAGCATGCCCATCACGAATGGGGGCACGATGAAGCTGTCTGAAATTGTGAGTTTACAAGCCCGCTAAGTTCCAATATTAAGGGCAATTTGACAAAATAACACATGCCAGGCTTGGGTGTACTCTATCAACTACAGCCACCGTTGGTTAGGAAAATGGGAAATCGATATGGACGCTACCGAAAAAACTCACCCAAATATCACGCAGCATTTTTCGATGCGGGCGTTCATGGACGATTTCTCAAAGCTAATAATAACGCGATGGATATGCGCAAGGAGGACCCTGAGACATTCCGATTCTTCGTACAGTGGCTATACGATGCTAAGACTGAGGGCTACAAGGCTGTAAAACACATAAAGACCTGCATAAAGGGGGTGAGCTTGATTGCTCCGCTTTCTGCGACAACCTGAAGCGCGAATTCTTCGAGAAGCACTGGGTGAATATTCTGTCAGTCGAGACTATCTCAATAGCACATCCACGATTCCCTCCAGAGTCAATGACGGGGAAATGGGTGGCTGAGCAATTTCTCTGTAAGTCTTACATCAGTAACCTGAAAAGTAATGATAAGCACGTTGGATGCTAAGAATGCTTTATCAAGTGCTGCCTGACGTGACTGCGGTCTAAGCTGCGCCACTACGAACCTGAAATGTTCAGAATCCCCGTAGAACTAATACTAATACGGAACCGTTAGCTGACTCATACACCGTTGCCGCAGTCCTGCGCCGCTAATAAAGGTTTCAGCTATTGATTTACCAGTTGCTTTCTTATGTGTATCCCCCCTCTGCTCGCTTTTGCTCCCTCGTGCACCCTCTCCGCCGCTTCCTGCTGTCTAGATGCTCGCTTCTGCGATCGTTCCCTTCCAAATTGAATTCTTCGTGTGTCAGAGCCTTTAAACAGCGTTGGCGACGAATTTCTATTGCGAACATATCCACTTTTTGATGGTCTTTTGGTTTACCGATATCATCGAAATTCAATCACAAAACTATCGCAAAGCATGGTTATGTTTAATCATGTCCACACGAACATGACGAGAGCTCATTACATAGTGAGGGTTGGAAATGAAGGGATCGCAACAAGGATCAGCCCAAGTGCCCCAAACCACTGGCACTACCTTTCTCCTCAGCACATCTGGGGTCTCCCAAGAGCCATGACCCATGTCAAAGTCCGCGCGGCGTTCGAGGAGGATATTGAGAATCCTCGAGTTACAGCGTACATTTGGTTCCTTTGCAACGGTCATGGCGGACCTGGCCATTTTGTTCAAGTAGGTATCGGCAGGCGTCACTTAGGGCAGGGCCCTGTAGGGAATGGAAATCTTCCTATTCCAGAGGACATGATGGCTCGTCTCCAGCAAGGTTTTGACCATTGGTTCGAATGGCAGCCTGTTACATCCGACACAGCGTTTCAAGATCGCGTTCGCCAGCTCCCAATTCCTCACCCTCCCTATATTCCGACCCTACGCCGCATAACTGTAGATCACCCATCCTTTCCGCTTTTCCAAGCTCTAATTGATATCGGGGATCAACAAGCAGCAGCTGTAGCACCAGCTTTAGCCCCAGCTGTACCTACCCCTGCAACTACCGAAGTTGATTTGGAAAATCTCCGCCGTGAGCGGGCCGAGCCCCATTCGCAAGGTTACGTTTACCTAATCCACATGGAAAACACAACGTTCTATAAAATTGGCATGAGCCTCGATCCCGAGATACGCTTGCGGACACTTCAAACAGGGAATCCGCATCCTCTATACCTCCTCACCACGCAAACCGTTCAGGACATGCGAAGCGCAGAAATAAATCTTCATCGACATTTCGAGACCCAGCGGGTTCCGAACCTCAACGTTAGAGAATGGTTTGATTTAGCTAATGGAACTGGTGAAGTACAAGCTGCGTTTGCTACCCTTCGATGACGAAGATTACGAGCATGAGTTGTGAACAATGTTCTTTATGATTCTGTTTAGCGATGATTAGTAATACCTTTTTCTATTGATTTGTATGCCAGCGAAACACGAGGGTACTCTAGCGGTTAATGGAGCGAAGATACTGTATTGTCGTAACTCTTCTGCTAGGGCGTTCTGTTTTTGCTCTGAAACGTCTGTTGGCTATTCTGTACTGAATAGCCGCTCCTCCTGCCTTCATGTTAGGCTGTGGTTTTGCTACATCTGACCTCGCGTTTCCTCCTATAGATGTCGTCCTTTTGACTTCGCTTGCTGTCATAGCGTTGCTCGCTGGCTTTTATTCAGGGCAAAGTTAACGCTTCCGCTCGTCTCAATCTCGCATATAGCTATTTACTGTACCTGTCTGATGGAGCTGCATCCGATTATCTTAGAACATCTCCCTACTCATGCTGGATTTCCTTTCTGTTTCTTCGGACCTCTTCTAGCTATGTGTATCTTCGTGGCTTTGGCCTGCGGAAATCCTCTACCAATGGTGTTGTGTGGCCTTCGTTGCTATTATTTTGGCTAGCTGGCTCTTTTTGAATCTGCTTTAGGGGCTCAGGCGTCTAAAACTAATAACTGAAGCAGCTTGAGTGGATTGGCGGACTTGGACTGCACGAGTAGACCAGTAGATTGGTAAACCACCGGTATAACTGATTTTGATCTTAGCGCGTAGAAAAAAATTCCAACGTAAGGCGTAACGTGGATCACATCTATTCGGTCCATATTCGGTCCATATTATCAATCGGGCCAACACCAGAATTGAAAAGGCTAGGGATATATAGTGCGGACGGCTGATTGGGACGGACCACGAATTCTCGATTGATGTCGTGAGGCATACTGGAAATTTGGACATGACATCTATGAGGATGGTGAATTGGATCTTAGAGAACTTATCACAGACAGAAGCATAGCTCGTGGGTGGGCCAGAGAGTGCGCATCCAGGCGTCTTCCAGTGTGGACGGGTATACTAGCCACGCGAAGGCATTCATAGGCAGATCACCATGTTCGATAGAGGTCTGGAGAACAGCAATCGGGTAGTGGAAATCACGCATTGAGATATTCAAAGCCCCAGTTAGGCCCGTAGAATATAGGTAATTCTAGTACGTCAGATCGTGGCGGGACAACTTTCTATGCGTCCTTATCGAGTAGATCGATTTTAATAGCACTAGAAAGAATGCTTCTGCTACAGGGTTTTGTAGAATAAATGAATCTCTTCGCATTGCCCTGTCGTGGCATCTGAGGAAGCGCCGCCCTAGTGCGTCTTGGTTACCCAGCCAACTTACTAGTGCGAGGAAAGTCAAACAAGGTTGACACGCCTGATGACATCGTACACTTATTGTAAGATCAATCTTCTTGCTTGTTCGATAGGTCGCCATGGAAGACCTTATTAACTTCGACATTATCGAGACCCACAAAGAAAATATTCAATCGCTTCCCGGAGGCCGATCTGCAAAGGCGCTTGTTTCAACATTGGCACCTACAACAAAGCGCCCATCAGGACCTACGCCAGGAGATACTCGCAACCTCAACGATGCGATTCGTGAAGAATATGAGCTCGAGATTGCTGCAATATCGGACTCTGATGACCCATTAGATATCTATGATCGTTACGTGAAGTGGACTTTCAGCGCCTACCCCTCGGCGCAAGCAACGCCCGAGTCGCAGCTAAGGCCACTCCTCGAGCGAGCAACCAAAGCCTTTCAAACAACATCCCACTATAAGAATGATCCTCGGTACCTGAAGCTATGGCTCAATTACATCCGTTTCTTCTCGGACGCGCCTCGAGAAACGTTTACCTATCTTGCAAGGCACAATATTGGAGAAGGGTTGGCTTTGTTTTACGAAGAATTTGCCGCTTGGCTTGAAGGCGCTGGACGATGGAATCAAGCCGACGAAGTCTATAAATTAGGGATCGAGCGAGAGGCACGTCCTGCAGAGCGATTGATACGGAAGTTCGCAGAGCTTCAACAAAGATTTGAAGCACGAGTGCAGAGTGGTGACGAACCTTCATCACCAGCCCTCCCAACCGTACGACCGGCTTTAGTGGCAAAGATTGACCCTTTTGCCGTCTCAACACCCCGTTCTACCGACCCTCAAGCCCTGCGCCCATCTTCGGGCATTGGTGGCTTGTCAACCTCAAGAGGCGGCAGACAGAAACTTGCTATCTTTAGTGATGCAGATGCACCGCCATCATCTATCAAGGCTACAACAGGTGAGGCTGCTAGAGGCTGGGACAATATAGGATCAATAGCGGAAAGAAAAAAGGAAAATGTAATGGAAGCTAGGCCATGGACAGGAGAGACACTGAAAGCTGGCAAGAAGGCTGTTGGTGTGCCCAAGATGATGATATTTAAGGACGAGGTATGTCGCCCTTACTACACGCCTTAGTGCACATATTTACGATCACAGGACTAATTGCTGGCACTTTTGGCGTTGTGTAAATTTAGTCAAATCCTCAGGTATCTAGTACAGATGAATGTAAGCGATCGAAGTATGCAAATCAGCAGATTACGAACGCTCGGACAGGCAGGATAGAACGGCCTTTCGTGAACCTTGAAGCAGTATACCCTAATGAGAATGACTCTGAAGAAATCAGTATTGAGGAATTGAGAGCCAAGTCAAGAGGATGGCTGAATAGGGATTGGGCCGCTGAAAGCAAGCAGAGAATAATAGAAAGATCTCTGGAGACGATAGGACGTGAGCCGAACTTGGCGCTCCTTACGGAGACACGAGTAGGTGCTGAGCTCGTGCAAGATGTACACTCTCAGCCGGGCACCCAAGATAGCACGACCACATTGCTTGATACTACCATTGCTGTCGATATTGGTCGAGGCGGCAAAGGTGCCCGGTCGAAGAAAACGAAAATAAAAGAGGTCAGAAGCGAAACCCAAACCAGTATGAAACCACATCCCCCCATGCCGGAGTTCGTGAGATGTACTAATTTCTCTAGTCAAAACCAATCTCGAGTCTCCCACTGGGCCAAAGCTAAGACGAAAGACTTCTGCAGAGCCTACCATGACTTTGCACACAAAAGCAGCCACCGACGATATCTTAGATATCTTTAACCAACCTCTGAGAAATGTTGATACAATGGCAGGACCTGCTGATAGCGCTGGTGAAAGCGACTATGAGGACGATGATTACACAAGCGCTGGAGAGAGCACAGGCACGGGAAGGATCTCCGGCACAAGTGAATTTGGAGATACTGAAGCGGACCTCGTTACTGCACCACAGGCTGAGAACACCAGTACTGCAGCGCCCAGTGTAAGCCCTTGGTCAGACTTTACAGCAAGCAAGCATGTCCCGAAGCTAGCTCCTGAAGAAGACGAAGACCAAATTGGCAGTGATGAAACCGACAACGATGGCTTCGTCGTGCTTGAAGACTCTGCTTCTATCAAAGCGGACAAAGACGAAGATATCGAAATTGTAACGCCAGTGCTACCTGAACCCGAGCCTGAGTATGAGGCTATCCGAACCAGATATGTCCCAATACCCCCGGAGGATTACGAGCCGTCGACACGACCATATAGAGATCCTTCGCAATCATCACAAAATAGACTGCCTTTCATGACACCCATCGTGGAAAAGACCGAATCCTCCATGGGCGCTTTGACGGTACATGAAGAGAAGGATTACTTCAATTCAAAGACGCCCTCACGTGGAACACATGAACATGCAACACCACAAATCGATGAAGAGCTCTTGAGTAGTCCATTTGACGAGATCGTAAATGACTCCCTTCCGCCAAGGGTTCCCAAATTGAAAATTGCCACATCTAAATCTACATCTGATGCTGATGTTGCGAAGAACATCAGGGGGCCTATCATTAAAGACGCTCAGTGCAATCCTGTAGATGACTCCATCCGAAAGACCATCCTGGAAAATATTCGACCTCCGCTTTCATCGTATTCGGGCTATTACGATTGCCGACCACTTAGCTGTAATAAAGCCCCGGAAATACGGAAATATATCAAAGCTCTCACCAAGAAGACAGGCTCCGAAAAGACAACCACCAACCTCTCACTCCCACCAACTCTCCGTTTCCCCCAAACCTCGAGCAAAATCTATGTCATAAGACGAGAGCTAGGTAAAGGTGCCTTCGCCCCAGTTTACCTTGCCCAAGAAGAAGATCAAGACGAAGAGCAGATGGTAGCGATCAAATGCGAAGACCCACCCACAGCCTGGGAATTTTACATCATGTCTCTCCTCCAAACACGCCTCTCCCCAACCCACCGCGCCTCCCCCTCCCTTCTAAAACCTCTTTCACTCCACCTCTTCGCCGACGAAGCCTACCTCATAGAATCCTACCTCGACCAAGGCACTCTCCTCGACCTCGTCAACCTCGCCAAAATCGATCCGACTCCCGGCAACACAACTGGCACCTTAGACGAGAGCATAGCAATGTTCTTCACCATCGAGCTCCTCCGCACCATTGAAGTCATGCACAGCGTCGGCATCCTCCACGGTGACCTAAAAGCCGACAACTGCCTCGTCCGCCTCTCCCCTACCGACGAAGAATGGGACCCCGCATACCAACCCGACGGCAGCGGTGGCTGGGCATCCAAAGGCCTCTGCCTCATCGACTTTGGTCGCGGCATCGATATGCGCGCTTTCAATCCAGACGTACAATTCGTCGCAGACTGGAAGACCGGAAAACAAGATTGTGTCGAGATGCGCGAACTCCGTCCCTGGACATACCAAGTAGATTACTACGGTATAGCTGGTGTAGTGCACTCCCTGCTCTTCGGCAAATATATAGAAGACATGCTCGTGGACGATAAGGTCGTTGGGGGAATCGAAGGGGGCATCGGAGCGAAGAAGAAATATAAGTTGCGAGAAGGGTTGAAGCGGTATTGGCAGACGGATCTGTGGGGAGGCTTGTTTGAGATTTTGCTTAATCCGGGGGCGGCGCTGGAAGTGGAGGAGGGAGGTAAGATGCCTGTTGTGAGAGGGTTGAGGGTCGTTAGGGAGAGGATGGAGGAGTGGCTTAGTGGGGAGGGAGGGAGGAGGAATGGGGGGCTGAAGGCGGGATTGAGGAGGTTTGAGGAGATGATTAAGGAGAGGAGGAAAAGGTGATTCTGGGATAAGGTTTTCTCCACTGCGTGTGGGATGGGAGTTGGAGGTTGTGGGGGCGTTGCATGGATCTACACTGCCATGCAGTGCCTCGCAGTGCATTAAATGGCGTTCGAAAGTATATAGTGTGGGGGATGCATGCATTGTATTATGGGTTTGAGATACAAGTAAGGCGTCAGGCTATGGGGTGGAGTTGAGAAACTTAATGCTAGCATTTTCTAGGATGCATGATACGGAGTATGTACGAAAAGTACATAAATTGTCGCATCCATTCCCTCTCACGCTCTGCCTGCCAGCATGCCTTACAGTAAAACAAGGTAGATTACCCTTCTCATGAAAGCGCACAAGCGGACCTCTCCATTGTTGGAACGGTGGAAAATTGCATCATCAGCCTCGTCATAAACATATTTGAATGTCTCACTCATCATGAACATAATCTGTAACCATTGTCATCATCGTGCCTATGCAAAAAAAAGCCCTATCCTCTCTGAAATGTAGTGAACTCCGTCATATCTGAATGAAGTCATCGTCGTGATACCCGTTCTGTTTGCCGGTAGATCGCATCCATTACAAGGCCTCGTATTGAATGTAAAGACGAAGGTTACACAGGTCATCTTGGGATTGCCGAATCGAAGCGAAGCGAAAAGAAGGGCAAGTAATCGTAATCGTGGAATGTCGTAAAGTAGATGCGTAGAACAAAGGGGGTGAAAGGTATGTGATATATTCCATCCATCGCAAACACATTTAGCTATGCAGGATGTCTCGCCCTCGAATGCCATTGCGGTAACGGGAGCAGAAATTGCTAACGGCAAGCGAAACAAATGGTCAATTTCGCTGTAAAGGTGTTTGGGTGTCACTGCTCTCCATACGTTGGCCCAAAGTTTCGCCAATGGACGAGAAGGGTTCGTATGCACCCAAACTGGTCGTGGCCAGATGCCTGGAGCGATATGGTCTAGGGGACACACCATGGAAGGGCGAGCCTAGGCGTCGGACTTGAGTGGGCGTCACAGGTTCGTCGGTGGCTTCGCTTGGGCTCTCCGTGCTCATCTCTGGGGTAGGTAATTGACCAGATGAATTCGGTGGTGTGAACAGGCTTTCCAGAGGGTTGTTCGTATGGACGTCACCAAGACTGAATCCACGGCTTCGGACACGACGATGACGATTGTCAGTGGAGTTCCCAAATAGGTTGTCAAGCAATTCCTGCTGCATGCTACTTCCTCCAGGGCTCAGCTCATCCTCCAATTGGTGAAGAGCGCGTCGCTTTTGAACACTGGGATACGGGAATGTTTCGTGCATCTTAATAGGTGACCTTAGGGCCGGTCCCAAGGTCGAAGCATCAGTTGACTGGATTCTCGAAGTACTTGGACGTATTCTCTGCCGAGTGCGACTTGGACCCCAAGTGTGATAACCAAAGGGGGAGCCAAGTCGGGGTGTGAGCAGGGTTTCGTCTAGCACTTCAGCACCAGTGCCAGTAGCAACATCAGACGGAATCGCTGTAGGTGAAGCCCAAGGAACTGGGGGCTCATTGAACCATTCATTGTCGGATTGTGTGCTGGCGTGGCTACCAGAAGCTAGCTGAGCAAGGGGATTGTCAGGCTGCATAGATGCCGCCGTACTAGTCGTCAACGAGAGCTGGATGCTGCGCGTGCTAAAGGGCGAAGAATTCTGCTGAACCGGACTAGAGACCTCAGAGAGGCGGGAATGAGATCGAGTACGCGGACTTGAGGAGGAGAAAGGGGAGGGGCTTCGACTTTGAAGAAGACGCTGATAATGTGGTGCAATACTCGGCCTGCTCTTACATAGATAACGCAGTCTGCGCCTGGTTGAAGATCCAGATTTGGGCCAAGATGGTGGCTTAGCAGCTTTTGAGCCTGTGGGGGTATTGCTACCACTACGAGTCGCACGAATGGTATCTGGAGAGTCGGCTCTCCGCGGATCAACAGCTTTTCCTGCGCAAATATCACTGACGCGGCCCAAAAGTGGTGAGCCTAGCAGGTCAGAAGCCCTGATAGCGCTCGGCTTGCCTCCACGCCACGTCCTTCTTGCTTCTCTTACGACACGATGGCATACACCAAGAGGAGGAGCAATGCCTGGTAACATTTTGAACGGCGTTACCGTAGGGTCTTGCAGATATGTAAGGTACGTGGACCACAAGTGCTTGTCCATATCTGGTGTCCAATGAATAGGTGGTTGTTTTCTGGCTGATTGACCACTCTGGATAAACTTCTCGTTTCTAGCAAGGGCTGCTGCCCACTGTTTAGACTTCGTCTTTTTGATGGTAGAGAATTTGAATGGATCTGGTGTATCGCTCTCGGGGCTGGTGCAACTACCATCACCAGCCGGGTAGGACATCAGGCTTTCATTGGAGTCGTCTGAAGAGTCTGAGAGCAAGGAGCATGCGGACATAGGGCGACTAATGCTTTCTCCAAAATCGAGATGACCCCTAGCATTCCATCCATCGGTCGCTGGTCGCTGCTGGGGTTCAGGTGTCCGTGGTAAAGTTGAGAATTTTCGAGATGCGACTGGAGCGAGATAACCTTCTGCCGGTTCTGTTGCTCGTTGTTGAAACAGTGGCCTTGTTGGCGCTACTGAAACAGGGGCTTCAATTGTCGGAATGGGTATATCGCTGGATGCAATGGGACCGCCAATGTTCCCAAAAACAGAATTTACACTGGGCCGAGACTTTCTTTTGATGCGTAATGCATTTCTGGCACGTGGAGACTGCGGTACTGGGACTAGAATCTCCCGCTCTGGGGTCTTTGGTTCTTCACCTTCGGTGTAATGGAAAGTGAAATTGCGAGGGAGGGTGATCGACAGCTGTGGTCGTTCTCGCGGCATGGCGAAAGATTGTGGAAATAGGTGTTTGCGTTTGCGGAAAGGAGCGTATCGGCTTATGCGGATCAAAGAGACCTGAGCAAAGCGCAAGTCCTGATGGCAAACCGGCTATGGCGTATCTTAGGGAGCAGGAAGGGAGAACGGCTGCAGGAGCCGCCTGGTGCAAGAATGCAACGAGGAATAAAGCTAGCCTCAGCAAAGCTATTCGATCATGATGACTGCGAGTCTGTCCTGGTTGGTTGTTCCAACCATACAATCTCAAGCAAATGTCTGCTGTTTTGGGATTGACTTTCGCCCAAAATTTCCTCGTATTTCCTTGGACAGCCCACAATCTCAGCGGTGCCTTCTATTGTCTGTTTTGAGTGGCGGTGTGGACCAGGGGCGGAACCATGGGCCAGTGTACGTATATTCCAGCTGCTCGAGGTTGAAGACTGAGGTATTGATGAAGTTCACCGCTCGAAACCTGCGAGTTGGTGTACTAGGAGTATGTTGACTTTTGTGTCCCAGTAATTCTCAAAGTCCAGTCGTCGATTGGCCTCGGTGATGTGTGCTGAACAATAATCTTAGATTACCCAGCAGCTTCAGCTTGAAGAATACAGTATTCGGCGGAGCAAAGACAACGGGCAGTGTCGTAGATTATGTGCTGTGCAATGAAGGATGATTGTATAGGGTTGGGCCAGAGTCGTTGCGAGATGGCCGGTGGGGGTAGTAGTGCGTGATAGCGAGTAGAGCGAGGGCCTGTAGCTTCCTAAGGCGACTGCATAGACGATAGAAGGTAACGGCGACGGAAGTCTTTTGATGGACGTAGGCGACCAATAGGTGGATAGGTGGAGGGGCTGTTTGAGGAAGGTCGCAGGTTAGGAAAGAGGAGCGTCGAGACAAGCCCCGGACAGGTTTCACTAGCGTAGCCGCGGTCGAAACGCGTAATAGCAAAAAGCCCACGAAAAAGTCCAATTGTAAAGAGCGAACCAAACGAGCCGAACCAGTCAAAGAGTAAAGGGCCGAATTGCACCAGACTTGTGCTCGATGAAGACGGATAATTCCACGCTGATCAGATTGATTTGGTCTTGTGCAATGAGCAGAAGCAGTGCGCACAATCTTAAAATATGACGCCTGGTGGCAGCTGAAGTCTCTCTGGTGTACCTGTCAGGTAGCAGCTGCCCAACGACGCTCTTTCCACCCTCCAGAAATATACTAACAGCGTGGGAAATGGCGAAGCAAGGCGAGAGTCGAGGAGACTAAGGTAACTAAGGTACCTACACCATAAGTAACATGCGTCCTGCCATTCTGTTAGTCCGCAAAGCTGGGGTTCCGCCGGTGGCGCTACAGTGAAACACGAAAATGACGCGCGAAAACGCGTCAAATTCGCCTATTCGAACTGTTCACCCACCGGATCATCTGTTAATTTTCAACGCTACTGCATTCATGTGCTGGAACAGATGCATTTGAGAGGATGAGTCGCCCGAGCCCCTGTGCTTACACCGTACATGTTCAATCAATGTGGACCCGCGTGCGCATGGCCGCGTCCCCCACCGAGGACTTAATCCCCAGATCCGAATGGAGACAAATTCTCTGCAGCTGGATCGCATCTTCTCCAAATAGCTTTGTGAGTGGCTGTTCGATCACAACTATTACTGGCTGCCCTGTGTTCCAATCATCAACTACGCACGGACTATGCTTATCACTATTATGGATCCTGGCCTGGGCCAGAGCAGTGACCCAGCCATCTCTGCGCCTACTGCATCGTAGATGTGACAGGACAACCTAAGGCCCGCATTTCTTCCAGGTTGTTCCTTCACCGTCATTCTTATTGGTGGCGGACTCAACAGCCATGCTTCAGAATTAGTCCCTGAGAAGCCGTCTGTTCGAACGCACAATTTGCATCTTGCCCGGACCTGTTCATTCCGACCCTAAGGTCAAGACTGCTTTGGCAGATGAAGGCATTAATGATTGCTTCGCTCTTGTTGGCCTGCAGCGCAACCGAACCTAGAAGTTCTGTTGTGCTTGGAGCGTCATCCCAACAGCATGCTGGGTTAACTGGGCCAGCTACGTTCCAGAAGTAGATTGACTCAGGTGACCCTTGGTATCCATTGGGGAAATTAAATTGGAGTCGACAATTGGCAGGCGACTCTGGTAATATGAAGCTGACCAGACAATCGCAGTAGTAACTCTCATCCGGTTCCTGTTCAATAAAGAACGTGTTTGAAGTTCGCGATACCAACCCAGGGTCACTGGAATTCACAGGCACCATAAGCGATGGGTATATCTCCGTACAAGAAGTCGCTTGTCTTGGCTGCATGCCATGTCGCAAAGGAAGAGCTGAGCTGTCCGCATTAAAAAGCGTCAAGGCCAAAGAACAGAAATCTCCCAGCATCACCTTGAAAATGCTTGGGCTACGAGGCATATGCTCGAAATGGCGAGTAAGTCGCTCGTTCCTGTCTGTGCTGAGAAGACGTGGTTTGTCTATGCCCTTGCCTTTATAACCTTTCAGCATTGGAGAGGCGAAGCAACGTATACTGAAAGGCGGCATGACTCTATGAGTCGAGCAAATCTACTCTGGTCCGATTGTCTTCACATTGTTTGCCAATCAAGCCAATAACGTCGACTAAAACTGTTTACTCGTGAGAAGCAAACTGGCTCGACCTTCGTTGGCAATTGTCAATATTCCCGCATTAACTTTATCGCTGAGTACGGTATAGATCAGGTAAGAAATGCAGGATTGGCCGCATTCTCGTGACTTCGACATCGCGAGCTATGGCTTCACCCGACATTTAGATAAGGGACGAAAGTCAATAGGTTTTTTCAGCTCCTATCAGTCGTTTCTTAGTGTGGAACTTGGTCAAGATTTTAAAGAGCGCCTCAGTGGCGGGGTCGAACGCCGGAAGCGATTCCCTCCACAAGGGATCCTGATCAACGCCAAACAACGAAACATTGGCGAAACGGGTCATGGGCTCACTAGCAACAGATACCAATGATGGCGAAAAAGAGATTCATGTCCTGGTGACAGGTTTTGGGGTGCGCTCTTCAGTTTCAGCCCATTACGTCCTTGGGCTATCTGGTCCTCCAACCTGGCTAATCTCATCCACAGCCATTCGGGGAAAACAGAACCAATCCTTCCTACCTCATTGCCAGCAGTCTTCCCAGCATATATAAGCGGCCCGACCTTCCTCCAATAAAGATTGATTCTTATCCCGCCCCCGTCACTGTCGCCTACAGCCATGTCCGGGTGCTCATACCTAAGCTCCTCTTCTCTAGGGATGACTCCAAGATTGCATCGCCAGACGCCAAGGCAATTGATAGCGAGCCAGACTATCTGTCTGTCAATTCAAATTCGGCAAAAAAGATACCAAATTATGATATAGTGCTCAACGTGGGTATGGCGCCCGGTCGTAAGTTCTACACTTTGGAGACGTGTGCTCATCGAGATGGCTACAACAAGCCGGATGTCGATGGAAAGACGCTGCAGGGTGATACGTACTGGAAAGACAAATATGGTGCTCCAGAAATACTACACACCGGCTTTGACACGGAGGATGTCTGGAGAAGATGGAAAACGGGCCTCATGAGTGAGGACATCCGGCCTTCCAACAACGCTGGCCACTACCTCTGCGATTTCACATATTATACTAGTATGCTTGAATACTGGCGCCGAGATTCGAATCAGATGAGGCCCTGCATGTTCTTGCATGTTCCCGGCGGATATGATGAAGAGGATATTATAAAAGGAAAGGAGGTAACCTTAGGGTTGATCGCAGCTTGCATAGGTAGCGAGATCAAGAGAGGAATAGAGAAGAAAGGAATGGACAGTGGGATTCCCGTCGCCAGTGACTTTGGAGATGAAGGCTTGAGCTAGGTCCTCCTTGTTGGAATACGTTGTAGCAGACATTGATATTATCTGATTTCCTGAGCGTAGGTGAATGTCTGAATCCGCAAGCTTTTGCCTTGTCTCTCTTTCGATATCATGCACGCTCAGTCCCCTTTCGAAACCTTATCTTTTGTACTACTTTCATCTCAGCGACCCTCCGCCTTCGTGAGTGTGGCCTCCACCTTCATTGATCTGCTTTCCTCTTTATACACACCGATCTCCGCGTACCTTAAGACCTCCATATACTGTTGTCCGTTCTCCCAAGGCTTGTTCACACGGTTCACACCTTGACCAGCATCTAAAGACGCTCCCAGGAAGTCTTGGCTAAACGCCTTCACATCCTTAGCATATTTCTTCCAGGTGTCCTCGTCGCTAGGAGCGTCCCCCTTGCGTTCGTCGTAACCCGTATATCCATATGTGATCTTGGCGTGAAATTGATCAATGGCCCATTTGCGCAGCTTCAAGCCGGAGTTGGCGAGCTCATATATGTCGCGAAACGTTCGCGGTTTGATACCTCGTTCGTGATGCGACTTTATGAGCTGCACCATTACGTGGTCCCTGAAAGCAGGGCATAGGAACTTATTGCCAAGGGTCCACGCTCTGACCAATGTCTCGCTTGAAATATTGACACCATCAAAATCCAGCTCGCCCAGATAAAGCCATTGTGTAAATAGCTCAAAGGCTTCCCCCTCGAAGTTATAGAGAGTATGTTCTGTCCTTGCTGAAGACATACCTGCGAAGAATGGTGAGTGACTAGTAAGTAGTCTTCTGGGTAAAACCCATTCATTCCATGCGTCGGGTATAAAGTCAAAGCCAGCCTTGACTGTGAAGTGGTCACCTTGGAGCCTAAGAAGTTATCAGCACCCTAACCATACTTCATCGCATCTTAGATTAAGATCTCACAGCTTGAGGCCCGCCTTGCTACGGACGCCGCGCAGGTTATGAGAATCTGTTGGAGTGGAGGTCATCTTAGCCTCGGCTTCATTTGATGCCCTGGGAAGTACAACATTGGGCCTAGGAGCAGGCGACGAGGGTGATGTTGGGAAGACTGTCCTTGACGTTGAGGAGACTGTGCTTGAGGTTGAAGAAACTCCGCAAGATATAGAAGACGATTGCGAGGGTGATGGAAGGAGGCGCTTCTGGCGCTTTCGCTCAGGCTCTCCATTTGATGCCCTGGGAAGTACAACATTGGGCCTAGGAGCAGCCGACGAGGGTGATGTTGGGAAGACAGTCCTTGACGCTGAGGAGACTGCCCTTGACGTCGAGGAGACTGTGCTTGAGGTTGAGGAAACTCCGCGAAGTATAGAAAATAATCGCTCAGGTGATGGAGGGAGGCGCCTCTGGCGCTTTCGCTCAGGCTCTCCAGTGACCGAGCCAGATTCGCTATCCATCGTGTATGAGATGTTGAAGTTGGACGAGAAATGAATGGTACCGCCTTTATAGCGGCTAAAATCTCAATCGGCAGTGTTGAAATCCTATCCTAAGCTTCACTTCTGCAGGGCAATCCTGAAATCATTCACTTCAAAAATAAATAAAGTTAAACACCGTTAGCTGATTCGTGGAAAAGTACCTCAACACTTCAGAACCTCGCCTCTCTGATGACGTGGATATCCGGTGGTGTTACCCTCCATGCAACCTCTAGAGCATCCAAATTCCCGATCCGTCTCTTCTAGCTCATAACACACCTATAAGGTAAGATATGTTTATCCCATCCTCCCGCCTCTTCCTCACTCCTTCAGTCCTGTAATTCCCTACGAAGTGATCGATACCCACAAAATGACATATCTAAGAGTGTTAGCATAACGAACTAATTCGTCATGATTCTGCACAGGCGGAGTATTGTTTATTTGAAAAATCAAGCATTACCGCTTTGGTCCTCATTCAGTTCAGTACGAGTCGAGCTCGGCCGTAGAATGAATGAGCTGTTGATGTTTCGCGTTTTCTCTTGCTTTTGAAGTGGAGGGAAGAATCTGCTGTTTTGGCGTGCAGGATCGGTGGAAGAGTGTGTGGGGTCGGAATGGGGTCTGTGACAGGCTCAATGACTTAACTTATTCTACATGTTAAGTTTTGGCAGGATTGATGGATAAGTGGGCGAAAGATGGGGCCATGGTAGTGCTGCGAGGGGGGAGGCTGTTTTTCCATGGTTCGTTTTCACAGTGGGGAAGGGTGCTCGGCTGGAGAATCTAGGATTGACGATTATGAGATTGCTAAGGATTGGACGTTCAGTCATATCATTTTTCCATTTGGAACGAAGATTGTGCGGATAGCAATAGTGATGTTTATTGGTCTTTGAACGGCCGTCATGCAAAAGGCTCCTGCTAGGCATTAAGGATCTGCTTGCTCCCTGCTTCTGACTTGCAAGTTTCTAAGAATCTACCACCAATCTGCCGATATCAGGAAATGCTGAGCCGATATCAGAAAATGCTGAGTTCTCCTTGCTCGATCCCATCTGCACTCCTGCCTCCTTACATATCTTCTCAATCTTGCTGTTGAGTTCATCACCAGCATCAAGCGAAATCAACTCGAGATTCGGCAATCGTTCTGCCCTCTGCTCCGGAAACCCCTCAAACGTATCTAAGACAATCTCTCCCTCATCGATGCTCTCCAATTGAAAGATCCTGAGAGAAGATGGCAAGAAGTCAATCAGTCTCTGTGCTTTGATCAATGACCCGTCGAGTAAGAAGTCCGCCGAATAGACCTCTTCATCGCGATAGGCAGTTTGAACCCTCTCAAAAAGCAGGATGCAATGCAGCCGAGCCGTTTCGAGCACCTCAAATGAACGTAGAGATACAATGCCAGATGGACTATCGGATTGGATCATCCCATATGACACATCGGTGGTGAGATCCAAATGCACTAGACTTCTGAAGGCGAATTGTCTCAAGGTGGATACAATCCCACGAGGCTCCCACCCAATTTCCTCATCGTATTCATAGTGAGACCTGAACCTTCTGAGCTTTCTGATACCACGAATATATTTACTGAGGGTTACGGTGTCTATTCCACCATGCAAGTCGAGGTCCACTACTGGTGACACGGCATCTCCGTACGGCCATGAGCAGTCCTCCACGCCGAGGTCGTATCCCCGGATTCTTCGCATCTTGGGTAACATCATGAAGAATGGTAGAAGGTTTTCTTCGACGCCTCTCCATTGACATCCATTGACTGTACACTCCGAAAGCCTTCCGCCGAAGGCGGGCCCATTCTCGTTTTGCTCCAAGGCGGCTTCGGTCATGAGTCTCATGATCTTTGAACAGTTCGCGTTTAACGCTTGATGTAGCTGCCCCAGGTTCTCGACGCTGAACCGTTCGAGATTGGGGAGCAAAGCCAGCAATAACAAAAATATTGCGATGAGATCGCCCGCCTTAACAAGCTTGCCCCACTCTTCGGCCTCAATTCCTACAATGTCCAGACCCATCATGCTGTGGACTTCTGCCATTCTACATTCAAGCTGTTCTCCAACTTCCTCAGGCCAATCGAAAGCGGATGTCTTAGCTGTACGGCCTTCGTCATATCCGCCACCAGGAGGAAGAAATACAACCATACTCTTCGGGTAAAAGCGATTCCTTTCGTCTGAAAAAAATTCTCTTAGTTGAATTTTCGATCTGTTGTACTTCGCACCGTAAAGCCTTGACAAAGAGAGGATATCATCCTCTACGAAGATTGTAGAAAAGAGGCTGTTCTTTTCCTTGTGTTCTTCGAGTTTGTCTCTTGCAAGACTGTACATCAGCTTGCAGCAAGTGACAAAAGACACGATATCTTCCGGCTCGGTGGCCTCGATGATAGATGACAGAATCTCATTGGGCAGGTCCATCAAAGTAAGCATTGTGCTGACCAGGGCTGGATAGGGAAATAGTTGACAAAGTTTGGATACTGGATCCGGTCGGTGCTGGTTTTTGAATGGTACTGCAGCGATCATCAGACGGTGAGCTGATGGGCCGGTGAGTGAAAAGATACGCACTCTTTGCTTCTCCAAATGAGTGCTCCAACGTTCAGAGCAGGCTGGATCACAATACCAAGATTCTCTTGATGTAGGATGCGTATAGTCGGTGAAGTTGGTAGAGCTTCACAGTGATAATTTAGTGAATCGCCGTATTGGCGCCTAGCGTAGATCGATGCTAAGTTCAGAACGATTGGCGATAAGGAATGGAGTGAGGAGGGTCTCCCAGCAAAGACAACAGGTGGTTGGAGTTTGGTTTGTCAAGTGGTCTGTGTGAGATATTTCAGGCAAGAGAGTCGGTCCTGGTAGATGAAGCAATACATACTCGTGCCTTCATTCTAAAATAGTAAGCATCAAGTGAAGAATGTTTGTAGTGATGGATACATCTGGCCTTACTCATATCATTCACCATAAAGCACATGTAGTGAAGACTACAAAGTGATGGACTGGGCTTTGTCATACATGATGTAAAGGAGGGGAATGGCTGGCGAGTGGATGTCAATTCTTTTTGCCGTGCGCAGATGATGTCAAATTGAAAGGACCGGCCAGATCAGTCTCAATCTGTGTGTGAGACTCCACGAAGTGAAGGAAGGAGCAAGGGTAGAGGCCCTAGTTAAGGTATGTTCGGATCGGTAAAACGCTTAGCATGCCTTCACTGGTAGGCATTGTTTTGATTGAGTATGAAGTGACCAGAGAGAATTTGTGGATGTCATAATGTATCAGTTGAAATCTCAGGATGAAGTACTGGGGATCAAGAACCTAGAGAATCAAGTCTAGTGCGATGATGAAGACTTCTTGGGTGCTTGACCAGACTACAAGATTTTCGGCAAATGAGGGTATTGCCCTGCCTTATTGCCCTGCCTTATGGGCATCTTGGAAAATACAGCTCGCTTCAATGAGCCGATCTTGATCTTGGCGATACAGGTGAAATACTCAAAGGCATTCTTTCCCATGGTAACGTAAGCATGCTGTCCTTCAATGATGCAATCCGAATATGAGTTTCTTGGTGCATGTAACTGGCCTCAGGCTACGGAATTGATTATCCTCTACCTTCGCGGCTTGGTGACCATATAAGTTGCATCCCCATGTTGTGCAGGTGTCTTTCGCGATTCCATTCAGATGCCAGCATCCTTGCATCATTTCCTGGGCTTCAGGTCAAGCGGATCGTTGACGTCCAAGAATACTTCTCCGATACGGTAATCGTTCCGTCGGCAACTCTGCAATATCCGCAAACATAGCCGTAGCATGTTCGGTCGTCAATCGACCCGCTATCTCAATTCCCCTCGCCGAAGCTCGCCTAAACCGACCAGGTGCTCCATTTTAATTCGGTAGTTCATTTGCATGGAACTCGAATCTCCTCCATCAACATCGCCAAAGTCAGACGAAGAGTCCTCACAATTCCGAAATCGTCTTCGTACTATTTATCCTGATCTGCGATGTGATGAGAGGCTTAGAAGAGAATATCGTGAAGTCAGGTGCGACTAGGAGCGAAGCCCTCCTTGGGCCGATTCGAACCTAAGGATGTTGCTTACTCTTTGCCGATCTCTTTCTATAGGACTTGTATGTGTAATAGGCTCCAACGATGGCAGCAAAGGTACCGGGCATGCCAATACCAAGGGCCACTTTATCACTTGTGTCAAGGCCCCCGCCACCATTACTGCTGCTTGCTGGTCCAGAAGTGAACGTTGATGTGCTCGAAGCGCCTTGCGCAGCTGAAGAGGTTGAAGTGTTGGCCTTAGAAGACGATGACGACAAGGAGTAGGAGGCGGATGACAACGATGTCAAAGAAGACGTCTTTGCCGCCGATGTGGTGTTCCCGTGCCACCAGCTCAGTAGCCTCATTCTCCCCTGCGGAACCTTCTGACCATTCCTCAGGCAGGCGTCCACACGACTGTCAAAATCGTGCAGAACGCATAGCATATAGGTGAAGGAACCGCATCCTGCCAGGCTAAACTCACAGTATGCAGCAAGGTCGTATTTTGCGATGCAGCGCCAATTCATAGCATCGCAGTCGGCTTTGATGAACGTTGATAATCTGGGTTATGAGCTTGTATTGCAATAATAGGATAGAACAAGAGGAATTGATCATATGGCTGGACCATAGAGATCTCATATAAAGCCGATGCTGATAAAGAAACGAACAGCCACATGTCTGTAGAAGCAACCAGAACGCAGACCATGCAGTGAATGCTTTGCATACTCCCAGAGCTTTTACGCAGTCCCTCCTGTCCTCTCGCCCGGCGTATGGGCCATTTGCGACAATCACTTCCATAGCAGCCATACCGGGAACATCACGCAGACCAGGCAGATGATGGAGTTGACAAGCGTCATACCAGCTCTATGGTTCCCCCGTTAGAGTTCTAGTATGATATATGAACTCTAGCCATTATCGAGAGGTGGAAGGGATTCCTCGGGCAACCCAAGGAGAATGCCAATCTCAGTGAATACTCTCGCTGTCTGCCTTGAGCCGTCGTAGACCTATCAGCACGTCAGAATCGTCATCAGCTGGTGGAGGCGCAAGCTGTTCGTCAAAGCAGATAGAAAGGTGAAACGCACCAGCGTACGAATGGACAAATCACAATGAGACCGACAGGCCTGCTCCTCTAAATATAGCCCTACCAATCCGGGAAGACGGGAGCTAATGCGCGGTAGATCACTTCCCGCTGAACGCGCCTCCGCGATGGCTTCATACTCCAGATACACAGCCCATTATGGCGTACCGTCACCAAAAGGCCTCGTCATGTCTTTACATCTACGCTACTCTATTACAGCCTCGCAGCTCCCTTGAAGCCTGCATATGGACCTCATATAGCCCCGTCTAAGTCCCATTGCTCTTGATACATCTGGGACGTCGTGCTCAGCTGAGATCGACAAGTTGATAATCAGCTGAGATCATGCTTGACGAAAACCTTCCAAGTATGCGACATACAACAACACTTCCACCCTTACTCTTTTGCTGACTTTATATAGCTTTCTACTTGCGTGCATCTAGTGATGGCATCAAACACAATGCTTCAGTCCTCCTCTCGCACAACGGATCCGATGCCCGACCCGAATACTTTCTGCGCCATCCCGATCCCTCCTTACCAGCCTCCAAGAATCGCTATGCGGTAGCACTATATGATAGTTACAATCCTGAGATCCTATTTGGCGAAGTGCTGCTCATACCAGAATGGACGCAACCAACGCTATCGCAGGAGCAGATAAGACTCAATGGAGGCGTTCCTCCACCACCCCAGCCAGTTCTGCCCACAGAGTTCACAGTACAGCTCTATAACCCCGATCAGCAAGTCCTGGTAAAGTATCATGCTGGGAAGTGGATATCTGACCCATACTGGGAATTCGAGATGCCACAGGAAAGCTTCCGCAAGCCCTCAACCTCAGCTCTTGACCGAACGCAGAGTGACCCCACGGCATCTGAGATCACCCCTAAGCTCGGCTTCCGATGGAAGAAAGAAGGGAAGCTATCCAAGGACTACGTTCTCTCCCTTTCCGGCAAATCCACAAATCCAGATGGCAGCAAACGTAGAAACCGCGAACCAGACATAACCATCGCCCTCTTCCGCCACTTCAGAGAAATCACAATTTACGAACCCAACCTATCCCGCGTCGAAATGGAAGACCCCAAAGGCCTCGAAGTCGTCCTCCTCCTCGGCGCAATCGTCATCCGCGAAGTCTACAACAGCCCCATGCCCGAAACCTTCAACATAACCGAACCTCCCCGCCGCCAGAGCAGCAGCAGTAGTTCTCACCGCCCCCCTCCCACATCAAAC
>NAPT01000284.1:0-34689 GCA_002927785.1 Cladonia uncialis
CCCTTATTCATCCCCATTCCCTCCACCTTCCTCTCTTCCATTCCCCCCCAATCTCGATACCCCAGCGTGCGTAAAATCAGGTAACGTAAGACAAAGTAAAGTAGATAGCGATATCTACCTCAATAGTTCTATTAGTATTCATAGCATAAATTCTTCTCCCCAGGCCAAAAACCAAAAAGAAAGAAGGAAATAAAAAAAATAAAAAAAAAGGGAAAAGAAAAGAAAAGAAGGAGGGGAAGTGGGTAAATAGATTTACATATGCCGGGAACTGGAGTTTTAACAGACAAATATTTTTCGGATAATGGAGATGGGTAGGTAGGAGCTTGGCTCTTATTGCGAAAGCGACATGCTTAAGATAACTAATTCAATTCAGCCACAGAGGCGTAGCGTGTGTCTGGGTTATCCGCTCAGTGTTGTAAGGTACCTAAGGTAGCATAGTAGCCTTAGCGCGAGGACGCACAGGCAGTAAGTAGTATTTAGCGCCGTTTGATAGGGATAGATAGAGGTATAAATAAAACATATGCACATGTCATTGAAGATTCTTTGATCGCATCTCAACCTCCATATAGCTTCATAAATTATGCCCAGTCCAACTCCACCCGCTTAATATAGCTCCTTGGAACCTATTCGCATTCCCCTGTTAGAACGCCATGCCAAGTTTCGAAATCATTGTACAATGACAAAGCTTCCCTTCAACACCGAAAGCTTGTAGCAGGTGAGACGTAAAATGCATCGATAAAGCGACAGTCATGAATGACAGTTCATGCTGGCTGAGGTGGTATCACTGCGACTCTGATGTCAGAGCGCCTGGGCTGTGTTGCGCCGAATCTTACATGAGAAGGCTCCGTCGTGGAGCTCATAGTACAATTCGATGCTTTTTGTCGCGAGGAATCCCTCGAACATTCAAAAGCGGATAGATACTGTGCATGCGCTGCGTGTAGTGCGCCTGCTGGAGAATGTGTCGTAGTTCAGACAATCAGAGAAACATCTGATCAGTGTCTCTCTCTTGGTGGACGATCCGGTGGATTTCCGTTTCCCCCTTGCCTTGCACCAGGTACTCCTTCTTCACCGGCCTCGCCTCTGGCTTCCCTCCAAGCTTCAGCTCCATTTCGGCTCGCTGGCAGCTTGATCTCTGCACCGGCATTTCCATTGGTGGGGAACATTCTGCCAATGGACGCAGCAAGCGCTTGGACAACGTATCCCCGCAATTCCCTCTCTTCTCGTTCATCCTCGATGATAAGACGCTTTCGCTCTTCCTTTGGCATATTCTCGCGCCGCATTCGTTTAACCTCGTTTGTAATAAACATCAAGACCTCTTCTGGACACTTGTTGCGATCGGCGCCATGGTCGGCAGCATTACGAACATAACGCCGAGTGACATCGGTGGCGCCATCGATGGAAAATGCGATGCAGTAAGACAGTTTCCAGCCCCAACCTAGTAATCCGATCAGAGCCGATCATATGTGTAGGAGTGGAAGGAACACTCACCTTCTGCATATAACCTTGGATTGTCCCACGCCTCCTCGCAAGCGTCGACGTGTATCCATCGCCTCTGCTGCTCAGAGTAGACCTCGGTCCAGACATAGTCTTCTGCGTTCCATACCCATCTCACACGACCGCCAACAGCCCGACATAACATGCTAAAGCAGTTGGCCCATTCTCCACAACGACCTCTCCTTGACTGTAAGAGCGCCCACACATCACCATAACGGGGGAAACGCTCGTATAGTCCACATTCCCTAGCCGAGCATCGGTACAGCTCTACACGTGCCGCGCCACGGGCTGCTTCGTCCGGCGTTGGAGGAGTCATGCCTTGGGCTATTGTAGGCGAGCCACAGCCAGGACATGGTGGGTTGTTGACGAATTTGAAGAAGGATCGTTTAAACCATCTAGATCCCAAAAGTCAGATACCTGCAGATATAGGACGCAAATGGAAGCTTACTTTAGCAGTGCTCGAATGACACAGTCTTGGTACCCCCATTCAGGCTTCGCAGTGGGGCCAATGCTGGCTGCCTGGACCAGCAGTAATTGACTTTCATCTTCTGCTTCTCCGTATATACGATCCAAGGGTACGACTGCTAACGCTTCGTCCAGAAGACCAGGATTCTCGTATTTGGTGGGGGTGACTGAGAGTGTAATTAATTGATTGCGAAATCTCAGAGAACCTGGATCTTGAGGAGGTGAGGCGATTTTCGGCAAGTTACGTAATGATGCATAAGATGGAGGAATTTGTGGGTTGTCAGTTGGTTGTCGAGGCTGATTTTGTGAAGTCGGGCGTGATGAAGTGGAGGTGTTTCGGCTTGGTGCTGGGGATCCGCTTCGCGATCGTGACCGTGAAGAGAGAGTATTTAATCGCTGTGTCCTTAGGAGTTGTTCGAATTGCTGAGTTAGACCTGTCGCATTGAATTCAGGTTGAGACCTTGGTGCAGCAGGTGGGGGTGGAGGTGGTGCCCTGCGAGGAGGCCTATTGGGGTCACCCATCTTTCGTAGATGTCTTTGGAGTGTTCTCAGGTTCTTGTTCGTTCGCGAGGTAGTACCTACAGAGTGTAGAAACTGTTTGTTGGCGGTGGCAGGTGAATTGAGTGGATCTGTAACGAGGCGTTTAGGAAAGACCCCTGCGGCCGCAGTCGTTTTGCACTGCCGATCTTGCCACACTCTGTGACGATTCCAGCTAAAAACAGCAGCCTTTTGCACCTTGATGAAGGAAGAGACGAAGAGAAGACTAGCAGCAAGGAAGTTGTGATTGCATAGGTGAGGTTAAGACCTCTGATCTGAAGACGAGTGTCGCCCCTCGAGCTTGAAGATGTCTTTGGAATTGGCCAGTGCTGCCGACGAATGGTCTGGTCCCGCGGACAGAGGTAGTTCTAGGGACGCGCACGCACTGCCTGCACCGGTTGCGTAAGCTGAGATTCCACCAACCAGCGCTCGTCTGCTTGCTGACTCAGTCGCGGCTCCCTTCTACGGTTTGGCTATTCTAAGCCCTAATAGCCCTGTATTAATCCTAATAGAAAATGGGTGGAAGATGCAGATTGCTCTGTATCAAAGTAGCCTTTGTTCGCCTCAGGAAATAGCCTTGACACCAGCGGGATCCAGGATCTGTGACAGTAGCGGCCGTCGCCTTCTAACTCACTCATATAAATCTGCGTTGTAGTACACCTGATAGCCAAGGGAGTACATGCGTAATAAGGACTTGTATGCCTGCACGTAATCTGCAGATGATCGCTTATCGGACACGTGTGAAGGATTCGTCGTATGATGATCAAATTTCTCCCATGTTCTCGTGGTGTACGTACTCAAAGGCTAGGCAACCTGCGATTCTTTGTATATTGCCAACGAATTAAAGGCCACGCAAGCCTACGATCACCCATTTGGTTCTAGCCTTGAACACATTACGTGGATGCAACATTGTCTTTGTCCCCGTGCTCAATTGTGCGCACTGTTGTACTTAGGCAGAGGGTTGCGCAATCCAAGAGGATTTTGCCTTCCCGCAACACCCCTACGCCGTAATTCAGCATACTCGAAAGTAAAGCAACGAATTTACAGAGTACGGATGTGTTCATCATCACGCCAAACATCCTTTGGTGGCGGCTGAGCCTGTGGCGCTCACACTGTATTTCCCAACGCTCGCACCAGATTACTAGATGTTGTTTGCTGTTGCGATGAAACCTCGCATTGTATAACATGTACGCTCAACCTGTAGGGAATGACTTAGTATAGTTGGTAGCTTTAGAGTCCGAAACTTTGAGTTAGATCAAGAGTAAGAGACTGTCCCGGAACCAGAAGTCTATCTGCCACGCTCTCGGACTCAGGATGCAACGTAATAAAGGTATGACTCCCCACTCCATGAAGCTAGAGTGTTCTTATTGCTACCATCCGAGAGGTTAGACGTATTCACATTCACGTGAGAGAAGAGGGTGGCAACACTTGTCTCTCATTCTACAGCGATTTCTAAACATCTGCTTTAAGTAGTACGAAGTCCGATGGCTTACAATCCTTTGCTCTCGCCTCTTTGCGGCCTAAACGCGTCCCGGACTCCTCCCCGCCTGACTTGTGGACGAATAGGAAGTCTAGTCGCTAATCCGCATGCTTCTAAGACGAAGCCTTCCTTTTGACAAAGCTGATATCAGAGGACATGGCATTTCTACTTGACAAGGAATATACGGGAGTATCTTGCGTCACAATGGTCTGTAGATTGCATTGGTCCGTGCAAACGCCAACCACATGAATCTTGCGAGAGTGAAATACCCAGGTACTTTGTAGATGCACAGACGTAAGCGGCACAGTAGAACATCTCATCGCTAGCGCTTAAGATGCAGTGGTGAGGCACTCATACGTACGACATATCTCCATACGACGTCCTTTCAAACCTCCAACGTTTCTGCCGCTACACCACATATTGGGAAAACAATACTTTTTGAGGTCGCTCATACCCTGGTCAGCCTCCGTGTGCGCGCTAGGCAATAGCAAGTCATATGAATAGCTATAAGGGAATTATCCCGAACGAAATCATCCGACCTCAGGATACAATATTGGGGTATGGAGCCTGGCCGCCTGTGGCTGGCGTTGACAAATACTGGATGAGGAGAGGCCTCCTGTTTGGGAAACTTTGCATATGCGGTTCGCGACCCTGCCTAAATGGTGAAGAAGATAAGGACTCTTTGGGTTGGTGTCATGCATGTCAAACAGCTCGAGTTTCCTGAGTGGAAGCTTTTCAATCCATGTCCGACGTTCAGCTGTGGTGATGGGTTCATATAAGAATAGCTGGGACTATCGTTTCGGCCAGATTGAAGGGAACTCGCCGGTGCATTCGTGTTTTCACCCACCCGGGATCTATTCTCAGAGTCGTCCCAATCGGAATTCATGCTGCACGCAAAACTCCGGGAAACCAGCTTTGACCATATGCGTGCAAACGACACGCTGAAACAGCGATAACGAAGTGGTGAAAGTACGAAACATATGGCTGCAACTGTCACATGCGTGACAGTTGCATGGCGAGTTCATTGAGTGAGCTGGGAGGAGTGATGGCTGCGAGCAATGATGACTGCAGGCGGAGGATAGTCGTAAATTGCAGGTCTGTCGCCCTTGCATGTACCATTACAGGACCCCCGACTTTTGGCGAAGGCAACCAAACACACCAGGGTGCCCGGCAAAAAGAATAGAAGGCCAATGTGCAGCCGACAGTCGGACTCCTACCTCTTTCCTGTTGCGGTGTATTTTATAGAGCTTACTCTACTATAAATCTTTGTCTTTGCGGTCCAGGTCACAGGAGCAGTTAATGCGATTGGCAAGGATAGTCGCCGACGACGAGACGAGCTGATGGTTGGGGTCTTCCGATGGTTGAGTGTGATTGGCAATGGGAACCAATTGATGAAGATCGACAGGATTCCGGCAATTGGGGGAAGCCCGGGGGCTAAGACTACACCTAATTTGTGGTAGGGGGAACAGCGAATGACGTGAATAAAATCGGGCGGGCACTGGAGGCTTGCCAAGGCGCTACAGCAAACCCAATCGATTCAGAGCAAACGGCACGATCATCCAGTTTTACTGTCCGTCAATCATGGCAATCATCGCCCATCTCCTCTCCAGTCTCAAAGCATTAGCAGTTATGGAAGATATCTACAGTATGCCTCGCTAACCATCGCACTGGCCATCAACAATTGCTTTCATCCCTTTTCATGGAAAATGAACGACGATAAACATAGGTGTACTGAGCCGAATAGCAGACGACCGTGCAGAAACCCTCCCAAGTTATGGCACCCAGTCAGAATTCAACGGCATGTCGCAGATGCACACAACCAGGGCTGACACACACCCTTTCAACTTTCACACTCGCACACTCGCAGACACGAACCGAGGTGGTCACTTGCTCAAAAATAACCCATGTATCTTACATATCCGTCCTATGATAAAGTACACCTACCCCGTCTAGCCCGTCTAGCCCATCCAGCAGCTTCCTCCACTCATTTGCGCAAGAAGTGATAGCAGGCTACCCGCCATCCTATGAGAGCTGGAGCAGCTGATCGATCTCGAATTGCAACCATTCCTAATGCAATCAATGCCACCAATAGTATATACTCACGAGGTATAATCCCCTAAAGTGTAAGGGCAGGAACTAAAGGTGTACTGGTGTACTGGTGTAAGGGTATCGTGTGTTCTCGGCCCCGCCCTTCCCCAGCTCTACCGAAACAGAGTCCAACTAATGCTACTACCTAATCTCCCTACGGAAACACTAACAGCTTCTCCGCAAGGGCACTCCCATTCATGATGATAAAGCTGCAATTTACTGCTTCCCTCCGCTCCTCCGCACCGCTGCTATTTGAATCCCCGTCACCTGCCGGCTAAGTACATCTGCTTCCCAAGCATTCTCTCGACCTCTACCTGCAGCAAAGCTTGGTCCAAGCTCTCGTATACCCACAGCTACACCACCTTCCGTATTCAGATCTTACGTGCACTGTGCACTACATATAGGTGCCTAACTCCTCACATTCATTCCACCTCTCGGCCCTCCTGATAAGACACAATGGCCACCACTGCCAACGTCGACCACACCGGCAATGCCCCAGGCGAATACAACAAAGAGACCAACGGTGCCGGCATGCAGCGTCAAATGACCCACGAGGAACACCAGACGGCCAAAGCCGCTGCCCGTTTCGGTTATGGGCCTCTTGCTCATCAGAATACCTCCAGCGGCGACGAGCGTCTGCCGGCCTTCGGAGGTGAATTCCAGCCTGGTCTCTACAAACAGGTCAAGGACCGCAACATTGCCAACCCAGCACCACTCGGTCTGTGCGCTTTCGCCTTGACCACCTTCGTTTTGGGCTTGATCAATATGGGGACACGAGGGTTGAGTGCACCGAATCTGGTGGTCGGTATTGCTTTTGGCTACGGTGGATTGGTACAATTGCTTGCTGGCATGTGGTAAGTGCATGTTGCAGTCACTCAAGGCGAGTGGCTTTTCACAGGGCATTTATGCTGACGATGGATCTCTAAGGGAAATGGCAGTTGGAAATACCTTCGGAGCCACTGCGCTCTCCTCATACGGCGGGTTTTGGATCTCCTTCGGCATCATCCTTACACCCGGTGGCTTCGAAATTGAATCTCAGCTCGCGGCTGTAGGCGCCAATGCCTTCTACGATGAATTCGGTCTCTACCTGATCGTAAGGACTCTCTCTCTACACAGCATTACCCCGAACTTCGGTTTTTGACTAACCCATCGTTCCAGGGCTGGTTCATCTTCACCACTCTCTTGGTGCTCTGCACTCTCAAATCAACCGTCGCCTTCTTCTCCCTTTTCTTCTCCCTCGACATGGCCTTCATGCTTCTCGGCATTGGCTATCTCCACCGTGACGCGGCGGGCGCGCCCAATCCACCAATCATTAAGGCCGGAGGTTTCTTCGCGCTCCTCGCCGCTTTCTTGGCTTGGTATAATGCTCTGGCTGGTATTGCGGATGACTCGAACAGGTATGTTCTCTCCATCGCTGCCAGTGATCATGTTGCGAGAATTCGGCTGACGTTCTTTTAGCTTCTTCATTATCCCGGTCATCCATTTCCCCTGGTCCGTCAAGGGTATGCAAGCACGAGGCAAGCTCGACGATGCCGGCAATAAGGTTGCATAGACTGCATAATTTTCTTACCGTCAGGGAAGCATCGGGCATACGGGGATCGGAATTAATAATTACTATGATACCACTAACGGTCCTACGAGTCTTGATTGGATGCTAAGCATGTCTTTACTGTCGCCCATATACCATTGGATCTTTTGGCCCTGTCAGGACAGCACAGAACAGAGCATTTTGGTCGAGAAAGCGGAGCGGTTTTCATGTATCTATTACTGCTTGTCCTTGTTTCTAGCAAGACTCCGAATCTTTGGATATACTACTTCTCGTCCATCTTTGTCTACGTTACTATACTACATGTTCTCCTACCTCGCACCTTTCCCAGAACTGACCATCACAGTGCACACGCCGCCCACCAACGACCAAAGCCTCATTCCATAATATCTCCACAACCAAAGCTGTATTTACGCCGAAGTTCACCATCACCAAAACGCATACTTCACACCTCGCAACTACATATCATTCATTCTTACTACAAGCAAATAGCCCGGTCTCCACATCACATCACACCACACCACATACCACAGGCAACCCCAATACGGCTAAAAAACATAAGAATCCCCGGGGACGTCCTTATATACCCACGCCTGAATCAACCCAGCAAAACCATACCGTCTAATACATACATCCTCGTCCCAGCACAATCGAACCCACTCATTCCCCAGACAACTCCACCACTACCACTACCACTACGATCACCCAACCTCCCCCTTCCCATCGCCATCCCCCCAGCATAACCCGCACTCCCAAACCCTCTCTCTTTTTACTTCCACTCTTTTCCATCCCTCTCATCCTCCCACCCGGAACCGCCCCCGGGGTTTTTCTTCTTCTTTTCTCGCACCACAACCCCCCCTTCTTCTCTCTCGCTCTACACCGCTTTATAGTAGAATTATCGGACAGGACAGGATACTAACTACTTACTCACTCACTCATTCATCCACGCATCTATTCATAAGCGGGATTTGTACTATGGAAAGTGTGGACGTTGGATGAGTGGATGAGTGAGTGATAAGATGAAGGAGATATACTATAATGTTTTTATCTAAGGAAATGAGGGAAGTAGGGAGATGGTGGGTATATTTATGGATAGGGTGGGGAGAGAAGAAAAAAAAGACGGGGAGAAAAAAGAGGAAAGGAGGAAAAGGATAATAAAGGGAAGGGAGGAGGTGAGATAAGATGGCGAGGGGTGGGTCTTGTAGGATAGGATAGGAGTGGATGCTAGATTAATGGATGGGTGGATAGGATTTAATATACGGAAGACTAATTGATTGATTCGATCGATTGATTGATTAATTGATGCCATTTCAGGCTAAGACCCTCATGGACGTACGAGTATAATCGTGATTGAAAAGGGGGGAAATAGGTGATTGAGTGCTTAAAAAGCAGAGTATAAGTCATAAGCCATGCATATAACGGGATTGTGGAGTAGAGCATCTGGATCTCATGAAGGGTTGTGAGAGGCAGAATGCTTTACTTGTATAGATATTGATTGCTGGAGTTCAAGCTATCTGCTGAAAAATTCCCTAATTGTCATACGAGTAGAAGGTTCTTAAGTCGTACCGATTTTAGTCTGTGGTCAAGGTACCTACCTAGTGCTCAATAGCAGCGCTAGTTAGTAATACCAACGAAGTACTGAGGAAATATGAACCCTTGCTGTTAGAGGTAATGATCTACTTTACTTATATTTCTACTCATCAAAACTTAGGTATTTAATAAAGATTTTATATCTACCTCAGAATTTCTGCCCTTTTTTAGAACTTTACTAGCGTAATGATCGATGGATTAGTGAAAGCTTCTTTGGCAACTGAATAGGCTTGGTGGTGGTAGGGTGTCTGATTTACTTACCTACGAAGTACATTGAAGTACGTTACCTTTTGGCCATCACAAGGATAGAGGCTGTAAAAACCAGGCACGTATACCTACCAGGGGAATGTTGGAAGTTTCTTAAATGGTACACCTTGACAAGTATACTTTTAGGCGCGCAGGGCAACGATTCCTATTCCTTTCTCCCCGTTTTTCAGCATTCTTTGGCCTCTTTCAACGTATTACGCGTGAGGAACGCGCTTGGATCGCCTAGGGTCTTTCTTCCATCATTCCATCACTGTCCTCGGCTAAGTGCGACAGTGAGTCTGGGTAGGCAGATTCCTAGTGTGGGCGGCGGGCGACTTGGTCTCGCAGTGCAGTCGCTATGAAAAGGCGACTTTGGAGACAGTGTCAGTCGTAGGAGTATGACACTGATACTGGCTGGACCGATGACAATATTGATGAATCGGCTTAGCATTTATTTTCTGCAATATCAACAGTTTGCGTCATCTGTATTTTCTTCGGGGATGCCGTAATACCGTGGAATCTACACATGTCTGACAAATGCGAAACTTCATTAATCGTCGTTCTATGTAGTGAGTATCATCGTCAACCGTTCTCTCGTGGCTACGAGCGCATCATATCTCCAGTGTCTACCGCGAGAGATTTGGGTGTTCACGCAATTATATACCAGATGGTACGTTGATACCTTAATAGGCCATGTACACACGCCTTGTACCGCTTCGTGACCCACAGCTGTCATCATGGCCGCTTCTTCATGCCCCAGCACTTAGAATAGTCAACATCGGTTACCAGCTAGTATCTGCACTATACTGTGCCAATGAGTAGTCGAATAGTAAACCATACTTCTACTTCTTCTTCCGTCCACCCATATTGCTCGAAAAAGACGCGTGTGCTGTTCTTCCTGGTATTTGCCGGTCCTGACCATGACTCGATATCTGAGTGTCCCAAAAGGTCCAACTGTTGCTAACCCTCGTCCCTTGACCATAACCGACCGTGTGGTAGTTCGGCATCTCTGACCATTTGGCTCGGCTTTAATTCTAACGCTCTAGTACAGGTCTCTGCCATTATGTTCTGTGCTCGATCTTATTTTGCTGCGCTCTTTATAGCCGCAATATCAAAAGTGGACTAACGAGTTAAGCCGAGGAAATTTCGTAGCGTTAGGCCTCAAGGACTTGCTCATCTGGCCCATTCTGTCTTCTCTTCTTCCCGCATCATGTACCCATAACGTGGCCAATGTACTCATAGCTGTCCCCATGGACCATCCATAGCACTCAAACCCCACTGATGACACTATCGATATCCCAAAACACTTCGCAAAACCGTCCCATAGGCTCTTAACCATCCAAGAGGCCGGTCATCATTGGTATGTGACCCTACCTCGTCACTAAAGAACACTATATTGATATCAGTATCATTCCCCCCGGACTTCTTCATCTTAAGCTGGGTTGGAGTAAGGCGTCTTATAGTATCAGCGTATATAGTAGCAATGACACCCAGTGACAATGGAAGCGAGATCACCCAGTATACGTAGAATAAGGGCATGCCAGCCGCAAACTCCTGGCCCATAGAGAATACTGCAGCTACGATGGAAAATGGCAAGAAGATACCGCCAAGGTAGGCGAGCCTGTTGAGACTCTGCTGAGCGTCTTCGGCCTCCTGTTTCGACGTGGCCTCTTGGACGTTTCGTTGTGATCTTGGTACAACCGAGGTTTCTGACTGGTCTCTGTTCGCCAACCCAATAGGCTTTCCGGCTGCATCACAGTTCCGTTGTAGCCTTTTCCAATTGTCAATGCGGAAATTCTTGACCATCGGATCTTTGTCCGTGATAATAGAATTGAGTGCCTCCACCCGCATGTTCCATCCAATGTGATCCTGTGCTTCTTCGCACACTTTTGTCTGCTGTGCTACTAATGCACAGCCTACACCGCTCGATCTGTGAATGCCACTGGCAAAGCGGCGTAGAGAAGCTGAGTATATATCGAAATAAGCTTCCCATTTGGCGACAGCAATCTCATGGAGATATATATTGAGCTCATACATATCCTTCGGTAATTCTTTGGCGACTTGGAGCGTCTGACAAATGAGGACTTCGAGACTGCAATTAAGGATTTCCAGAGATCCGCAGGGGTACCTAAGATCTCCATCATCAGGGGTAGTGGTCCGCCCCTGGTTATCATTCCTCCGAAAATCTTTCCTTATCCCTGATGATTTTGTTGTCCAGACCTCATCATCGAGGAGTAATAAAACTGTGCAGAAGGTGTGGATTAGTATGCGTTAGCAGTGATGCCCAATTGACACTTACAATCTACATCCTTGTTCTTGTGGATACGATTCCATGAGGCGGCGTGATTCAAGAGGGCGCCGACACTTTTGTTTTTCCCATAAGTAAGTCCCTTAGATGAGGAGTCCTCAAAGGGGGAGTTTTTGGGGTCGAACAGAGCGTCCACTTTCATACGGCTCTGATTCTGGTCTCCAGGACCTGCCGCGCTATTTCCGTTCAGGGCGGAATTGGGGCGAGTCCATCGAACGATTTCAGGATAACTCACTGAAAAAGCTCCGGACTGCACTGGACGAGTCCATGAATGATGCTGATAGGGTCTACGCCGCATGTGGCTCTCCAAGAAAGTAGCATTGATCCGAAAGTAAGCCTCAAAGACTTTAACCCACTGTGGCCAGAGACCCTGAAGGAGATACAGACGGGAACGAGGGGTCCCATCATTCCTGTGAGACTGCAAGTCGCTCTCTGCGTCCTCTGCACTGGTTAAACCCGTTCGTTGAATGGTTCCATTAATGACTTCGAAGACTGAGGCGGGCGCTACCGCTCCGGGATTGATTAATCGTTGAGGCATAGAGAAGATGTGGGCAAAAAATATTTCGAAGTCTTGCTGCGCTGGTAGTCTCTATCACAGCAAGATAGTGGCCTGGAAGTTTCATCCCGCATTAGGTATCTTATGTAGTAGTTCAATTAGCTCGAATGATACCCAAGATCAAAGCCGCTAGTGTTATCCCCAACGTCGACGTGCTTGAGCGTGTGCACCGACTTAGGGGCTCAGTGATCTTCCAGCCTTAAAGATTGAAAGGTAGGGGGAAGGACTTGGGCGTAAGTGATAAGAAATGTTTCGGCATTAGAGCAATGGATGAAGACAAGGACAGGACATGAAAATTATCTAAACAGCCTTACATGAATAGTCCGCCAAGCAGCCAGTCCACGCTTGAAGCTAGCCACGTATTCACGCACCAAGAGATGAGCATCACCCAGGCCGAGCTAATGGCCATGCACGATGGTAAGGTAAGCTATTTTGGCGTAACAGATCCAGTTGGACGCATTCTCCATACACACATCCAACAATTCCCGAGATCCACGGTATCGCTTGGAGGGAAATGTATGTACATGGGGTCCCACGAGCATATTAGATGCGCCTTTTGTTACATTCGAGAGGACCTGATATTACGATTTGAGGTTAACACACGTGCTATAGGCGTGAAGCCTTACCCAGTTGTGAAAGATTCAACTGGAGTGGCAATTTACAACACAATTCCTTGCCAATATGGCTATCCAGTGTTTTGTACGCGGAAGTTTTCCATCAAAACCACGTATTGCATATGTACGAGCGTGCGAGATTGCGAAGGCCAGGATTTGGTAAGCCAGGACTTTTAGTGTTTTATGCCACTAGGTTGGTTGGAATTGAAGGTTAGTGCTAATATACATATTCTTCAGAACTGGTAACAGCTTTGTGGCATTGACTGATTTATTTTCATTATTAGAGAGCGTGTATAGCTAAGCAACAGTGCAAGATTGTTCCTAATGTACAAGCTGTGGAACTTGCCTGGAGCTAAAGTGAGGGTATCTCTGGTGGTGAGAAAACACGAAGGACCTCAGCGTAGACTGTTTGAGCTACTGCTGGTCCATAGAAAGTAAGTGCGTGCCGCTAGGTATAATCTTTCTCCTCTCGGTATCCTGATGACCTCGGATTGGATCAAACTATCCAAACCGGCTAGACAATTTTTCCAAGCCCATAGGCCCTCCCGACGACAACATGCGAGCAATAAGCTTTTCCTCCCGCGACAATGGCCTAATGTACCGCGAACAAGCTGATGATAAAAGGGATGAACTAAACTGACATACAAGGGATGCTGAACGCTATCAATGCTGAGCTGACGATGTCGCTAATGCGGGAGATGACAGAGATTTTGATACAAGGTAGGAGCTGGTATTCGGCCGCTTTTGCCAGCTTTGCGGTCCAGGATCTTGCACTGTGGAGAACATGTCTATCCACAAAGGATCCTATAGAGGTGTGTCGTCTGTGTTGATGGTCTTATCCAGGGATGACAGCCTTAGAACATTGGCGCTATTTGACTGATCGGAGGCAGCGAGCATGATGCACCGTATTGATGATTCGATGGCTGGCTGGTCATGCTGGTTGGTGTCAGTGGTCTTGAGAAGCCACCCATGCCCATGCACGTTGTAGATCCAGCAATGTATTCTTGGTTTGTCGGCGTGATAGGAGGTGTAAGGCATCCATTATTCAAATGTGTCACGAAGTACGGCTTTGTTGGTGTGACTGGCATATTGTTTGAGTTTGGCTGCTTTCTAGACTCTGTACAAGTCTCCGCTGGAGGAGTGGGTGGGGCGTAACACCTGATAATAGATGCTTGCCGGGTCAAAAAATCTTCCAGGGTAATGGAAACTCGCGAGAGATGTGCGGTCGAGTATTTGCGAGACAGAATTGAAGATGGACGGTGCAATTGCTGAGATAGACCATACAGAGTCTTGTGCTCATACTTTGCAGCCCATTCATTGTCAGAAGCTTGGGCTCGACCAAGGATAAATCGAGCTAACGCCAGTGAAGATCGAGCCATATCAGAAGGCCGTATCGAGACAAATTCCTTGTGAAACATAGCAATCTCTGATATGAAGCAAGCCATGTGTTCGACTTCAGGATCGTATGGTAAATGGTCAAGGGCTAATTGCAGAAAATTGTCAACCGTAGGATGTCCAACAAGCCAGTCAACGGTCTGCAGAACATGCCATTCCATCTGGGTGAACATATCATCGTCATAGAGCGCGCAGCACATGGCCTTGAGCTCCTTAATCGTGGGTACTCGGTCCTTACGATCTCCATATTTTGCCGCTACGAGCAACGCACAGCATCCTACCAACTGGTAGTGCTTTTTATAGACAACACGGCGAGAGCAATACCGATCGAGGAGGTTGATTGTCAGGAAGAGGGTTTCCGGTAGCAATGCGAAGGCGCTATGAGCTTCAATTAAGAAGTCAAGGAGGTACGGACGCATGAACCACTGGATCTCCGTCTGGATATCAATGGCCGCAACATCAGGTAATGTTTTGCCCTAATTTCCACGTTAGTATATCAATCAGTACAGCGATATCGAAGTGCATGGCGCTTGACCTCCATATCCTCCATATGCTGTTGGATGCAATCTCCATATTCGTAGATGGCCAATTGTGACAAGTCCTCAGCGATAGCAAGTTGTGTCTGCCGTTTCACATGGGCCTCACGTTCCTTTATCTCTTCTCGAAACCTCATCTCATGGTCATCATGCGACTCCACAAAGTAACTATCGCACGGCTGCTTGTAGTATGCCATATTCGGTCTCGATCAAGGCGAGTAACTCGTCGCAGATGTAAGGTTCGAAAAGCTTTTCTGGGTATTTGGGCGCAGTGGAAATCAAGAATCATGCAGAGAGTGACTTGGGTCAGATTAATGATCGTGATTAGTTGGATCGAAAGTAAAGAATGACAAGGAGTTCCTCGATTTTCGACCTGCCAGGGGTTGAGTTGTAATAACCAGGTTGGCTCTAGACGCATTATGTTAGCCCTTGTAGAATGGTGGGCTAAATGCGGACGAAGAAGCATAGCTAGCCAACAAATCAGAACGAGCAGTGACCTGCTTACCTAGACACAGTGAGATTAACAATATGGGGTAACAGTTGAATGGCCAGAGCTCAGATCCCTTGCAATTTTGTTCCCGGAGATTTTGGAATGATGTGCCTAGGCTGCCTCTATGGTATCGGCAGAGTACGAGCTAACGCCTCCACTGACTGATTGAGTACAAGGTCGCGCGAGAATGTGAAGCAGCGAATGTGATTGGGCAGCCAAAGCCTACATGTAAGGAGAAACTATTAGCACGAGTTTCAATAGAGCACGAGCGTGGTGTACCTAAATAGCCCAATTGCTGGAGTGAGATGATGGAGGCCTCGTCGACTCCGAAGCCAGCAACGTCTTCGAAACCGAACTTCAGAAGTACGATATCTATAAGTGAAATGCACAAGTCAGCCATAACATATTCCAAGTTGCCAACTTGGGAAACCATGATTATGGATACGACTTCCAACGCGAGTTTGCTACGCGTTCTAACCGCGTCCACGGGCGTAAGGTGGTGACAGCGAACTTCGTAAGATTATAAGAAAATCTTTGCAGATGCGTGTACGGTGACTCAAGCACGCGGTATATTGACAGGCATGCTCCTGGGTATGGATACTCAGGGCGCCGCTGACGGGCTGCCTATACCCCGCACCAGAAATCCGCACGGAAGCGAGCAAATGTAGGAATTTAGGCGTGAGTAATAGGTGATCGGTAGTAGGTAGGAATCAGTTGAGAACTGTTGACGCCGCCAGCCCAGGTCGGTCCTTCTCGAGCGTGTTGGTCTTCGTGTATTGGCCAGTCGCAGCCAATCGATTAGGAGCCATTGACCCTCGAGAGGTCGAGGGAAGGGTCGGTCCATTCCATAGTGAGATGAACAGAGGGTAAAGCTTGGTACATGATGCGGCCAAAAAGGAATGGTGGCCAGCTTGGGGTATGTGGTGGTAGAGGCCCCTTGTATGGGACGAACGAGGAATGCGAGAATGAGATTGCCATCCACTCACCATTCACTTGAATATGTTAACACTCTTCCACTGAGTACCCAATGGCAACGTATCTGTCCTGAGGTCTCGTGTTTGTCCGATCTGTGAGCTTCGGTTCGATTTAGTGGTGAGGGTGCTTCTGTCAGGTCGGCGGTGAGCTGGATAGGTGACGAAGGCCGTGGATAAATGAAGGAAAGAACCAATGAGATGAAGAAAGAAAAATTGACGACTTGCTGCCGGGTGTTGTGGAGACGCCGAGTCGAGCGATTTGGAAGGACGACCTGCACGGCAGAAGTGAATTGGAGGGAGTCGCTCAGCGCACAGATTCACATCTGACGCATTTGACGAACTCCTTGCCCACTCTGAGCCTCTGTGTGACTGGCAGAGGAGAGTTCTGGGGCAATGGGGTAAGGGGGAGTGAGGTAGGAGAGATGTTAGTGAGGGAAGAAGCACTGCTCTCCACACGATGAGGAGTAGAAGTCTGAGGCTGGCACTTTTGGTTTTCAAGATTTCGTTCGAACAGGCTAAGCGGCAGGGGTGCTGCTTGGGGACTAGCTTATGGCGGGCGGCCTGAACGTTTGAGCCTATGAAGGGCCTGGGACTGTCCAAATTCTGATACCTACGATAACCCTTACGCCGGTCTTGGCCCTTCCTCCACGCCATGGGTCGCGTGTGTGGTAATGCTCCAAGTGTTCCTGGTCCGTTCGCTATCCTTGCTCTTTTGATTTGCTATGAGACCGACTTCCTCGGCACTTACGTATCAGCTTTTCAATATATTTGCACCTATTCGGAAATCTGCCTGTCAGACCCGAGTGAAGTTACCTGACTCGGAGGACTTGGGTGTTGCAAAGTGACCAGTGATCTCTCCGTACTTCTCCATTGCTTTTGGCTTGCCGGTGCCACTTGGGGGCCCCATAGGTCGCTGATCCAACAGAAGCGGCGGCTTATGCGCGACCTATTGCCTTTCCCAGTTCCGAATTGCTACCGACAGATCAACAATCGCGTTTTCACTGGTCAAACAAGAGGCGGCTCTGCTACGTTTGTTCATTGGCCTTGTTCTCGCTCACCCAAGGATCTGATCCTGCTAGCACCATGCAACCAATATCATCAATATGCAGCCTTAGGGATCCAAACCATTCATTATCCATGGTCTCGCTCGCTCACCCCTGTCACTGCTACTAGACATGACCTGTTCTGGTAAGAGCGATAATGGACGGTAACCACCGTGCAGTGTAGATACCGGCATTTCATCTCCGCTGTGAGCCTATGACGGTATGTTGCGTGCGTGCTGGCCTGTTGAGCCACAACTAAACGCTGTGAAATCCTACAATCCCGTCACGAATTACGGTTCTACGGCGTGCCACAGTTCCAAATCATCGAGATTCCTGGACCTTGTCCTTCCATGTGGCTAGCAGCATGGAATCTTGGACCTTGCATCATGCACGAGGAGCAGAGGCGGTCAAGGCGATGATCCAGAAGTCCTCTGCTTTCTAATGGCTTGAGGACCTTTATTACGTCGGAAGTTATCGTGACTATCTTAGCCACAAGCCACAGAGAAAGAGAGGAGCTGAGGCCTGCTGGTGGGAGCTTACATCTGAAGCCTCTGCCGTTAACTGTCCACCAACTTTTCGTTTAGTTCGAATGAGGAAGTATTAGCTGAGACACATCATCGTCCCAACCTTAGAAGCCGCGGGCTACTCCTAAGCCCCGCAGGCGTGGAAACTGGGCGGAGATGTTCGGTCGACAGAGAGAGGGTTTTATAATCGTGGCGACGTGTAGCTAACGTTTGTCAGGAGCGCAACTCAGGGCTCAGACCAACTCCAGGCTTGAATGGATGAGACAACATCCTTTCTACTATGCAAGGCATGCCCGACATGCACAGAATTATGACGAAAGAAGCTGTGGCTGAAAATTATTGGAGCCAATTTTACCACTCTACGCGTCTAATTTTCGCGATATTGGAGACGCGTTCAAAATGCGGGGACGATCATTGCGAGTTCCCAAACTCAGCCAGCCAAGGAACTACAGGAACCAGCCCAAACCAAGCCCCCAACTCCCGGATCCTGCAGTTACCAGGGCATATCCTTGACCTCATCTCTACTACCGGCCACGCCCCCGCCTACACCGGTTCCTCTGGGTCATTTTTGGCGAAAGATTGGGTGGCCTAAAGACCAAGGGTACCGATTATCCGATGCCTTACGCCCTGCCCAATGATTACCTGTCTCCGCAAGCTGAGGTGCAGGTCGTTTCAGCGTTGAGCAACACCCCCATGGCAGTTGTAGACATGGTCCATGCAAACAAAGTCGTTGGACCATCGTCGCTGACGGCGGAGTTTACAGGTGTAAATTTCAAGAGCACCAGTCTCAGCCTCTCCGCCAACAGCCCGAGCGTGAGACTTGCCTGGCCCCTCCTCCGCCCTGCATCGATAAGTCCGGATCCGGTAATTCGTGCGAGTCGCGTGAGATTGGGATCCGCGTTCAATCCAGATCCCATACTCCACGCTACTGGCACTCCGCCATTTGAGCGGCATCATTGTTCATAAATCTCGCACACCGACAGCTTTGATCACTACCTAAGAGCGCAAATGTATCATGTCTGGGCACGCCTCAAAAGCGTTGATGTGCATATGCCCCATTGATTACATTGGAGACCGCCAACGCGGACCATGTCTTACTTAAAGGTATTGTTATGCGGTCCACTTTCGGTCCACTTTCGATCCGCGACGCAACAACTCACTCCTTGGGAATTCTCCAGTTTTGAAGCCTCAATACAGAACCAGCTTGATGGCTGCTAGCGACAGTCCTTATCTGATAGCGTTACAAGACTACATCCCAGTCTTGTGGTACGTGCAGATTGACACGTGCTTGGGAGTTTGGTCTGCATGACTCGATTGAAAGGTTCTGGTCTCAAGGTAAGACGTGATACATAAGTACTTGGTGCACTTGTTGCAGGATGTCGCCTTCTGCCACAACATCTATGGGTGTCCTGCTTTAGCAAAGCACTCCTATTAGCTATTCGGAAACATTCGCCAATAGTGCATGGATCATTGATTCACACGTGCTTGTGCTAGTACTGACTGGTCAGCATGGGATACACAAAAATCCAATCAGTCAGTGCATATCATGCACTGGGCACTTCTCATGCTTAGGTGTGCCCTATACTTTGAGATCCCGCTCAGCACCTTCAAAGAGTTGAAATGGACCGCACTTTGTGCCCATTTGCAATCTGTTACACATCATGTCTCCTGGTGTGGGCAGGTCCGATTTCCAGATAGTAATGAACTAGAATTAAACAGAAGATGCATTAAGAGCTTAGCTTGACGATTCTGTGTACACAATATAGAGATCTAGAGAACGAAAATCGTACACAAATATTTTGATAGGAACGCAATGTCAGACTCGTGCAAAGAGTACTGGAGCCAAAGATTACCCGGACACGGAAGAATAATTGACCGCCTGGTGAAAAACTTCCCTTCGATTAAAGTTGCCCGGTGATAGTAAAAATACACAAAGACTTGAGGCCTTCAATTCTTACACCAAGGTTGGTATGTTACAATATGTCCAGCACATCAACATGCCACCTTTGACTCAGGCACTGACCTGTCATGGACATCCACCGCTGCCGGTTTGTACCTTACACACCCTCCACGATAAATGCGCTTGCATTCTCCCACCCATCCACTCTTGCAACCACCGGAAAGGGACCAATAGACTTAAGGCTTGCGATCGGCCGTGCAAATGGTGATATCGAAATTTGGAATCCTCTTAAGGGGGCCTGGTATCAAGAGATTGTACTTCGAGGGGGCAGAGACAGAAGCACTGAAGGATTGACCTGGACCCAGGACCCCAGCGAAGTGGATAAAAATGGCTACAGATCGCCAGGAAAATTGAGACTCTTCAGTATCGGATACTCTACAGCTGTTACTGAGTGGAACATTGCTTCGGGAAAGCCTATCCGGCATTCGGCTGGAAATTACGGAGAGATATGGTGTATGGCAGCGCAGCCAAAAGCAGCAGGGCCTGGAAAGTCAGCTTCTATTGTGAAAAATGACAAAGACGAAGACACAGGGAACCAGACACAGAATATAGCTGTTGGCTGTGCTGATGGAGCGATTATCCTCTTCGATACATCTGACGATGATCTACGCTTTGTAAGGGTTCTTGCAAGGCCTTCGAAGAAAAAGTCACGAGTACTAAGCATTACCTTTCAAAACCGACATACGATCGTTGCTGGACACGCAGACAGCACTATCCGGGTGTACGACACACGCAATTCTCGGCAAATTCAGAACCTGACGCTGGGAGCTGGTCCCAAAGGTGGTCCAAAAGAGATTCTAGTCTGGTCTGTGAAGTGCATGAACGACGAAACGATAGTTTCCGGCGACTCGACGGGGACATTGAGCTTCTGGGATGGCAAAAACCATACCCTACTGCAGCGAATACAAAGTCATGAAGCTGATATACTGGAAGTCGCAGTGAGCGCGGACGGTCAATCTGTTTTCAGTGGCGGCATGGACAGAAGGACCACACTTTATAGACGGGTGGAAGGTGGAGGTTCGGGAGGAAGAGTCCGTTGGGCGAAGGTCACGCATCAGCGAATGCATCGGCATGATGTAAAAGCAATGGCCATATTTGAGACGAAGAACATGAGTGTGATGGCGTCAGGAGGTGACTATTGACATGATTGGGACGTGGAAAAGGGGGCTAATGACCGACAGGGCTGGACACAGCTCCTATTCTTGTGCCTATTAAAAAGTTCGGACTGGAGAATCATCGCGCTCTCTCGTATCTGCCTCAGCATCCTATCCTGAAAAGTGTTCCTCGGAAACGTCTAATGATGAGCTGGTGGGATTGTGAGGTCAGCATTTGGATATTCCCTAGACATGCCTCGACACAAATGGTGAGAGGAGTATCTTCGGTGACGGGAAGGTCAGATGAAGGAAAATTAGTGGCTAAAATACTGATCCAAGTGAGTCCTGCGCTTGAACTCTCATCAATCACTATCAATAACCATTCCGTCAGGGAGAAGAGTCCATAGCATCTGCGGATCTTTCATCGGACGGCAAAATGCTTGCAGTCTCAACAACGGCCCAGGTCAAATTATTCCGGTTGAGCCCCAAGCTTGGCACTTACAAGACACAGAAGCTTGAAGGCCCCTCGGAACTGATCAAACTTGGAGCAAAGCTCATCCAATTCTCGCCGGACATGAGATGGTTAGCTGCTATCAGAGCCGATGACAGCATCCAGCTGTACAGAATCAATGATACCAGAACTCCGAGAAAAGTCCCTCAAATTCTGACCGGAGCAGTGAACTTGAAGCGGCTAGATAGATTTTCCACAATAAGAAAGACTCAGTTGGAGAGTCTTGGAAACTACAACCGCTGTATTATCCGGCTTGCCTTTTCGGCTGATAGCCGAATCCTCGTTGTGGCGGATATGTCAGGTTATCTTGACACTTGGGTGCTCGAAGGCCACGAAGACCTATCTCAACAAGAGGAGCCAAAAGCAAGCGCAGTAAAAGCATCAAACTCATCATCTGACGAGAGCAGTGATGATGAAAGCGACGAAGAGAAGCATCCAGCGGTGGTTTTTGGCCAGCACTGGATCCGCAATCCTTCCGCTTCACTAATCATCAAACTACCTACCGCACCTCTCATCTTAACCTTCCGACCCTCATCCAATCAATCTAAAGCAGCTTTGACGAATGGCAACGTGGGCGTCCATCCCACTCGCCATACGCCACACCCGCACTCCCATGATCTTCCGAATGGAGAAGACCGGCTGTTCGTGCTTACAGCGGAGAATCAGATGTATGAGTTCAATATCCTATCCGGCAAAATCTCAGACTGGTCACGCAGGAATCCGAGCTCAGCTCTACCACGGAAGTTCAGAGATCTCAGAGATAGAGCTATGGGTGCTGTTTGGGATGTGCAAAGACAGAATGAGAGGATATGGCTGTATGGAGTGAATTGGCTATGGATGTTCGATCTATCTAGGGATTTACCATCTTTAGATGAAGGGTCTCCTGAGCCACCCACGGTGAACGTTGGTAGCAGTAATACGCAGCTTAAAAGGAAGTGGGAAAACAGTCATGATGATGTTCTCTCAGCACGCCCAAGACACGACACCGGAGCCGGCAGCAAAGTTAAGAACTTAGAAATTGGCCTAGGTTTGAACGTCGCAACGAAAGTCCGCAAGATCAAGGGACCAGAAGCAGCGGGTGGGCAATTGCTCAGTTTCGACCAAGAGCAAAGTCCCGCCTCGGACGAGGAAGCAGGCTATTCACTAATCACTGGTTCAACGTTGGTCGACTTTCGAAGAGGCGGCAGACGACAAGACGAGGAAGACGAGGATGAGGACGAGGAGTCTGATCATGAGAACCTCCCCAATAGCAACGCTGTCAACGGGGGCGCTCCCATTAATGGCGACGCTCCCGCCAACAATGATACCCGAATAACGAAGCGATCAACCAAAGATCGTCCGTCGCACTGGCACACATTCAAATATCGGCCCATTCTGGGCATAGTGCCTTTAGGAGACGAGACGGATGACGAAACAGAAGACGGTGCGGGGGAGGGTGTGTCAGGAGGCATTGAAGTTGCGCTGGTGGAGAGGCCGTTGTGGGATTTAGATCTACCGCCTCAGTACTATGGTAATCAGGAGTGGAATACATAGCTCATACATGTTAGAATCCAAATGTGAAAGTGATATACCAATGAGTCGTTGAGTCCTCCGCAGATCCATCTGCTCACTATCTTATATCCTTACGAATTTTGATTACTGAGGATATTCTTAGGAAAGAGAAAAGATAATGTAACGCATACCGCAAGCCCCACCAGAAACGATTCCAGCCAGTACAGCTAAAGCAAGCGGCGTCATCACTGACTTATGCATTGCCTCAATTTCAGCACATCTTCGGCACAACGGCAGTCATGGAGGGGTGGACTGAGTTGCAATTTGACATCCGTGCTATATATAAGGGAAGTCTGAGGACATTCAAGCTCGCGTAATAAAAAGGTATGAGGAAATAGTAGGGGGTTGTGTATCTTTCGTCGAACGCTATATGTACTAAAGAAGAGTATATAGTACATTGTCGATGCTCAACGCTAATTGCAGCATGATGCAGAAGCCAGTTCGATGCGTGTACTATATCTTGCAAACTGCTCACATAATGTAAAATCACGTTACAGAGCCGCTTGATAGAATGAATGGACTCGAAGCATGAAGAGCGTTGGAAATGCTAAAGCTCGCCATGGTCATACTTCTGTATGATGGAAGCTGCGTCGCTGGGTTTACCAAATTGCCCTTGCTTTAACTGATTAAAGGCAACGTCGAAACGGGCGCCGAAGTAGACGGCGATACCAATCTAGGTTTTCCGTTAGCTTTGGTGAAGTTGGTGGGAGGTGACTAGCCATCGTGCGTACCATGAGGGACGAGATGACGAAAAGTGTGCCGAAGACAGCTAGGAGAAGGTAGACTGGGATATATCAGTGACTGGCCTGAAGTGAGATTTTAAGGACAAGGTTACTTGTATCCCATTTCGCCTCTTCTGCTTGGGCGGCGCTCTTGGCCTCGGCCTCATTTGCAGGTGGTGGCGCTGCTTGGCTGGTGGAGCTTTGGGCTGCAGCGGTGACCTTGGGGTCCTGAGATGGGAAGATGGATTCAATGAATTGCTCGATCTTTGCACATTGTTAGTAATTGTACAGGTTAAGGTGAGATCAGCGACTGACCTTGCCGCACGCAATGCTAATCTTGAGAAAGTTGGGATCTCGTGGTGTATTCTTCTTGTGAATCTTTCTCGCATATTGCCGGAAGATCTCGCAGACCTTCTGCAGATTCTGGGTAGATTGCATCATGATTCGACAGGCTTCTCCCTTCGTAATCTTGACATTCTTCTGGAAGATGGCTGGATTTCGGAAAACCAACTCCAAAGTTGCTATTGCCATTGATTGAGGGATGGCGGCGAAGTTGAATACGGACTGCTCCTTGAGGCCAGCGAGGTAATAGAGACATTGGTCTGCGTGATTCAGGGAGTTGAGAACCATGTCGGAGCTACAATTCAGAGCTGCTTCCTTGTTCTTGGGGTCGAAGAGGTCTTCGAACTTTGCAACGTGCATAGACCATATTTCCTTTGGCCAGAACCTTCGCTTGTCATCGAAATCCTCCTTGATATCGCGAATTATATTTGTCTTTTGTAGAAAGAGGCCCATCGACTCCTGGAGGTGGGGGCGCTGAAGCAAAGCTTTATTCGCTAGACCGCTTTCGACAAACAGTTGGGTGAGACCGTTCCCCACCAGCCCTGCAACATAGTGGCAGTAGAGATCGTAGTCTTCGGTTGTGTCCACACTGTTCCCGTTGTGCTCCGCCTTTGCGCAAAAGTCAGCCATACCATTACCCATTTTCTTTGCGATGTCCTTAATGATGTCTCTGTATTCTGGCTTGATCTTCCTGAATTCCTCGGTCACATTATGGAACTGGACGAGCAGTTCTCTGTCTTTCTCATCAGGGCCGTTGCCATTGTATTTCCAGCCCTCCTTCTCCACGTTTTTGTAGAAATTCCTTAGCAAAGGGTCTTTCTCCTGAAGAGAGATGGTCATGTCATCTTCTATGGTGTCTAACCCCCTCAGAATGAGATAGAAGAGGGCGATTGGTACAAGGAGCTCGGGATGTAATTCTTGAATGACCGAACTGAAGCTGCGACTAGTCATGTCGAGAAATTCGAAGCAAACCCGCAAGGAAGGAGATTCTTTTTCTGGATCACGATTGTGTACAGGGTCGTGCCATGTTTGCCTGCGTGGAGTTCAGCTTCTGGTTTGTATATTCAATCTAGCAACCTACCATTGGATTATGTTTCTCAATTCTCCAAAATGTACGGCATAGTATAGAACATCAGTAGCTTTGATACCCATAGTGAGCGAGAATGACTGAATTTTTGATAGGGATTGGATTGACAATGAGCGGTGAAGTTTTCAAGGCTATATAATGACCATGGAGCAGATATACACCCTCTCCCTTATCATTACTGAAGAAACGTAAGCATTAAAGGAAGGTTGGGGGAGAGAGGGTGTTCAAGGAGGAGCACCAATGAAGCTTCTCCGCAAAAATGCTAGGGCTTGATCGGAAGAAATGTGCACCGACCTCATTCCCGATCGGGGCTCGGGTGTAATGAGCGCCGACCTTTCGTCGCGCGACTCATTGGAAGACTTAGAATTTTTAAAAATATGTTTTTTAATAGTGCCAGAATTTTAAATGGGAAGGTGGCCGAGTGGTTATGGCGAATGACTCAAGCTCTAAACGCTTCGAACAGGAATTGACCTGGTTGCTGCATTCATTTGGAGAGATCCGCGTGGGTTCGAATCCCACCCTTCTCATTTTTGCCTTTTACCCTCTGTTTCTCGGAGTAAATAGTACCTTAGGCATTCCTCTATTCTGCCTAGGAATAGCGTTGAGGGTCCGGTGGAATACACAAACTCTTTTTAGCTGGGGTAGTTCCGCAGTCACCTACTTCATCCGCTTTCCCACCACTACTAGCGTTGCTTATTATGAGAGACGTTGGGAAAGCCGAGTTAGCGGAGCCTCATACAAAGCTTTACTCCGGACGGACGCTGGAATAAGGTACCTAGTGATCAAAGAAATTCACCAAGGTAAGGCTAAGGTACTCAGTCTGGGTATACTACTAGAACGTGCCGACGTAGATTAGTGTATAGCTGTGGATCCGGTAGCTATAAAAACCATTGCTGTTGTTGTTGTTGAGTGGAGAGATAGGTAGAGAAAATAATAGCCTTAGAAAGTTGGACCCGAACAGAAGCTGCGCGGAGAGTTGGGGTGAATTATTAAGAGGCCTTAGATATGTGACAAGCCTAGGTAGATCTTGGGGAGGTTCTAAGCCAAAACAGGGCGGATTATGAAGTTTGAGATTGGCATCTTATGTTTCAAAAGCTCCCATCTAAAGAAAAAGACTAAGATAAATGGTGGCTTGAGTCCTACTGTTATTGAACCTATCACTAATCCTGCCACGGAATTTACCATCGAACCTTTCAATCGCCCCATCTCTCCCCGCGTCGCACTACCTTATAATCCCCTTGAGCAGGCTATCTATGGAGATGATCGCCCGAGCAGCAGCGGTTGTTAATCCCCCTTACGCCACTACTATCACCATATCTCTTCCTGAGCAACCTCAGCACCAAGCAAATACAGCGGTGAATGAAGAGGGATGGGAAAGTCGCAAAGATCGTTGACAAAAGACAAATGAAGAAGAGTAATGATGAATACCGGGCGTATTGGAAGAGAACATGGCTGCGCGAATAAGAGTAAGGAAACGCACAGGAACTGTTGTGGAAGTTTAAGACATGAGGCGGAGTTTGACCTGGACGTAAAAGGGGCGGACGAGCTGGCGCAAACAAGGGTCGATGATTATTGACTATTCTATTCGCAGTGGTGGCATATACTTTTCTTGATCTGGTCTTAGGTGAATCTCCCAATTGTACATGGGACTGGGAAGCCTTCGTATATCCTTACCCTTTCGAATACTTGTAAGTAGACATTGATGGCAAAGAGAAGTTGGACAAGATGCTCCATCCTTAACATATTCTGCTCGTCAAGGCTTTGGACTGGCTTGTGCGGATGCTGTTCTTGATCTGCCACCAGAGCTTTGTTAGCATATCTTGTGTGGCAGATGATGTAAAGAAGACTGGAAGGAGACTTAGCGCCAGAGAACTTGCCGTCGCAATGCTAACATCATTTCCTAAGCAAAGGCCACCTTCACGCCATTAGCCGAAAAACACGTGAGAGCCAATCCTTCAGTCCACGGCTCCGGATCTCGACTTTCCAGGCTCGGAAAGCTTTGTACCATACGGACGACGGTATACTGAGCTTCGGTCATGGCGAATTCCTCTAAAAGAGAAGTCACGTATTAGTGAGTCAGTTTTAGTGCTAGAGTCAGGATTAATATATAGGCTCACTACTTACGGCCTATGCATACTCTTGGGCCTTTGCTGAAGGGTAGGTATTTCTGTGATATATTGGTCAGCATTAGAGCTTAAGAGGCGCGCGCGAGAGAGAGAGAGACCCAGCCTTCCCTTTCGTGCTCCCATCGCTCGGTTCGAAATTCGTCTGCATCTTCGCCCCAGAGATCTTTACGGCGGTGCAGGGCCGAGACGTGCCATGATATAGAGGTGCCAGCGGGGACGAAGATTGGAGAATTACCGTCCAATCCCCCCCCAAGTGGGAGAATTGTGTCTTGATACGCTGTCCTTGCGTTGGTGGGACTTGCTGGGTGAAGGCGGAGTGCTGGGGAGGCGCAATGATGTGAGCGTGGCTCGAATTGGAAGGGGAGGCTCATATGGCCACGAGTCGCTGTAGGGAAGATAGAATACTTACACTCCTTGACACAACTTCGCACGAGTGATAAAGACCTTAGCTGGCCGACTGTTGGTGCTTTGCCGCCGAGATATTCTACCTCGCTGCGAAGCCGTTTCCAGAGATCAGGTTTTCGCGCAAGCATGAAGAATAGGTTCCCGAGAAGACCGGCTGTGGTGTCCCGTCCACCAACGAACGCTGATAGGATCTCATCTCGAATCAAGTCCCTGTCATCTGTGGTTTTGCACAATTCGCGTAAGAACACATGACGCTCAGAGTCTTTTGCTGGAACTTCGATGCTCGGTTTTTCTACATTTTTTTTGGCAAGCGAAGCGTGCTTGCTCATCGCTCTATCAACATAGCCATCTATCCAATCATGTACTTCTTTGATAGCTGCGTAGAATCGCCGCTGCGGAATGACCGAGTAGATCCCGCCAAAAAGGTATCTCAATTCGCCACCTTCCAAAGAGTCATGCAATGCTTTCATGACCTCTTCTTTGGGTTCGATCAGCGACTGTATTGATTCGCCGAAAAACACATCCGTTGTCACGTCTGCTGTAAGACGGTAGAAGAGTCCCGCAAGGTCGACAGTCGACCTGTCTCTTGGAATAGCCTGGATCAGACGAGCCACGTGGACTTCGAAGGTGGATAGGTCGTTGATTTGATCTCTGGTAAAGCTCGGGCGCAGCAGTGCTCGTGAATGTTCCCATTGGGCGCCATCAGTGAGGATGATGCTACTTCCGAGAAGTGGAGAGAAAGCATACTTCCTTCGCCAACCTATTCCATAATCTTTGGACTTTGTGACGAGGACCGTCTTGATATTCTCGGGCTCATTGGTGTTGATGATGGCTGATGTGCCGAAGCGAAATGAGAACGTGTTCCCGTATTCTTTGTACTGGTGTTCGACTTGAGCGAGGTAGCAATTGGTCTTGACTGCGCGTATTCCATCTCGAATGGTGTCTAGACCGAAAAAGGGATCCTTTTGGGGATATCTTGGAGCATCTTTGCAGCCATATTGTTGAATGAGCTTGTTACGTGGAAGAGCGATGGTGATGTATTGGTAAATCGAACGCAGGACCAGCAGAACAGCACCGAAGAGGCAGATGCGCAATACAAACTCAGTGACGTGTGTCATGACACTGAATGCTTTTGGAACGATTCTCGCTACTGTATTCGGCGGCGCAGACTTTCAATACGCACTCGTATTAAGTATTGGCGTGTGCATAAAGCTTTCTCCTTGGCGCCCAGAATCGAAAAAAAATTCCCCCGCTCATGATTTCTAATCGAATCGCATACAAACTTAAATATATAATAGAGCACTTTTTTCCACTAAATTTTTCTTTAATATAATATTAATCTTTACTTTTATATAGCTTTATAATTATTCAAGCTAAAAAAAATTTTTTTTAAAAAGTTTCAAAAAGTTTTTTAGATTTGTATGGGGAAACCATGCGCGGGGGGGGTTTTTTTTTTGATTTTGGGCGCCAAGGATTCGCGACCTTTTTGCACACGCCAATAGTTTGTGCAAGCGGGAGCAGCCGGAGGTGCGGCCACTGTTGTACATAAGCTAATGGTCCCCCCCAATCCCACATTATTCCTCACTGTTCTCTGCAGAGGGGCAATAGGAAAGACCAGTAAGGGCGTTGCGCGCGGCAGTGATATCGGCGAGGCTTAGGGGCGAGCTTTGCCGGTGGAGGGAGTAAGTGGTGAGAAGGAGGTAAGATTGGCGGAGGATTGGGTAGGCGGTGACATTTATTGTGGGCGGGTGGCATTGTGGTGATGTGTAGAGGGGGTGGTTAGCAGATGTCTGTTCTGCTGAAACAGGAGGGAGGGTCGGCAGGAGGGAGCTAGGGCTCTTGGAGGAAATGAGGGCAGACCCCAGAATTGGAACTGGAGATGGGCCTGTCAGTGCGCTGGCATTGAGGGTCTAAGGGCCATTGTCAATGGAGGGGATGGGAGTTGCCGGTGAGTATGTAAAGTGGGAGTCGGCAACGGCGGTGTCGAAGCGGGAAAGTCTGTCATTATGGCTAATTGTTAATAGCTGTTGCTATTGCTGTTGCCGCTGCTGTAACATCATTGGGCATGTGGGCATGCCGTGCAAGCTCTCAGCTGAGGGAAGGTAAGATACGCCAATGTGCGCTCCAACATAATATAGCCCAATGTGGTGATACAAAAGACGCCTCACGCGACCCCACCTATCGGCTGCGTAGTCAGCCCTCCTTTATTTCTGCAGATAGGTAAAGCTCCTGGGTCTAGAACAAGCGTGGCTGCATCTTGGCTATGGCAAGGCTGGACACTCCTTCTGCCGTCTAACTTCCTCCCCTGAATTGCCAGCACTTCAGAACGCTGCTCAAGCAAAAGAAAACAGGTGTTTCGCTTTCTCTTTGCATTGAGCGTCAATGTCTGCTGCAACTGTCGATACGTCGCTGACAGGCTACACATCCGGATCGGTCGATAGACAAGATGACATATATCGCAATCGGCAGCGGCCTCGGCCGTACCCGCTCGGATACAATAATTTAGGTTATGACTCTGCTCCCCACCTCCGCTTTGGCAGTTTTCGAGCCTCATTATCACCGTCTTTGCTGGGCCTTGCGGACTTAGTGAAGTGTGATGAGCTGCTCAACAATGACTCGAATTTTGCATCGACAACCGTTGTTGAGTGCTATCAAAGCGATTTTCGCTCAATCAGTATGTGCTGTGATGCTCCGGCAGTCCAGGCTTGATGTCCAAGGTCTTGAGTAAGTTAACATGTAGGCAGAGCGAAAGCGTCTGGATGAGACAGGCTTTCACGAATGTCTCTTAGTACGTCCTTTAGGGTCATCCTTTGTCACCCCAATCACTGGGCTAACGACGTCAGTCATCAATATCAGCTGGCCAGGGCGAATCTAGTCATCGTGTCCTTCTTTTGTAAGCTCTTCACTGTTCACAGTGGATTTCTGGCTCACGAAGACAGCTTTACCACCCTTGATTTTGCAGAGGGCGCGACCTACAAAGCGAGATCATCGTTCAGTAAAGCAGCCGTCGAGGCTCTTCTTTCTGGTTGCAATCTGAATGTCCGTTTCATCCCGAATCTTCTTGGAATGCCGAATTACTGGTCTCCGGAGCTCTACAGCAATTGTGGTAGCGCAGATGCACTAGCGAGTATTGGTCAGTGCCGGTTCCTGATGACTTGATCTTCGCTCACTTTTTCTTCGAGACTTCTTCTGCCAGCAGCCTAGATTTGAAATACACGGGCCGGGCTTCAGACAAAGATCGCCAGTCTCCATTTACATGAGATACGAAGCCGCTAGGAACCTGACTTATTACATCGTATCAGCTCCAGAGTCCGAAGAGTCCGTCACAGGCTTCAAAAATCTCCTCAACCTGGCATCCCATGACGACCCAGAACATAATGTTGACCGCGCTCTTCTCCAGCATCCGCTAGAAGCACACATAATTCTGTCCAAAATCCTCTGCGAGTCTTCGCAAGGCTATATTAATTCCTTCCGCCAATCCATGTTTGCTCAGGTACTCGACCTCTCATGATTTCTAATGAAGGCCCTAAAAGTCTGACAACATTTCGCCAGCTCCGAGCAGTAGACGAACTCTCCGTTCAAGAAAACACTGCCAGCCGCAAGGGCCTCGCCAACGTAACCATCGAGCTCCAAATCATCTCTAAAGATGTCAACAAACTCATCAGCGACGTCGACGTCGCATCCCGCAACCTGACCAAGACCCAAGAGGCGCTCGCCCATCTCGATCAACGCTACTTCAACGCCCCCAGCACCCTTCCTCCCAACCTCCCGTCCTCCTCTTCTTCTGTCCATAATAATGTTTGGCAGCAGCTCGTCGAAACTCTGGAGTATCTACACTCCTCAATGGATAAGCAGAAGATGTGGCTGCACAACTACCGCGATCGGAAGGACATCGCTATGAGCCTGGTCTTCAATCTGGTCACGCAGCAGGACGCGGCAAATAACTTCAGTATCACGAAGGCGATGAAGCGCGATAGTTCTTCGATGAACGGGATCGCGTTGCTGACTATGGTGTTTTTGCCGGGGACGTTCACTTCTGTAAGCGGACACTTCCTCTCCCGCCTCTACTCTAAAGCCCTTTTCGGATGCAAGTCAGAGATCGGGTGATTCAGCGCTAATGATGTGGTCATAATACGCAGTCTATACTAGGTGCAGGACTCTTCTCCGCTTTCGCGGCGCATCGAGAGATCCAAGTTTCCGGGATCTGGTGGTTCTGGGCCGCGATCACGTTCCCGCTTACAGGGTTCGTGCTGTTTCTATGGGGAGTTCTGTGTTGGCGGACGGAGTTTCAGGCGCAATGGACACGAATGGTTGCTAGGAAGAAGAAGAGTAGTAGTGATAATATTGAGGCTAAAGGCTAATAGCTCTTTTGGATAGGAGTCTGCGGATTGGTTTTAGTTTTAGGCAAAAAGAGGCCCAGGGGAGGGGGCACAATACGCTAGAGGTATGTAGATTATGCTGTTTTGGGAGTTGTGCGGTGCGAGGAGTCTACTTAGGTATCAGGCTGGCTATCCACATGAATGGAGAACTGTAGATGTTTGGCGAAATTCACGGCTGGACTGATAAGGTTTTCTGTACCTCCTCTGGGAACTCGCTGTGCCGGGAGCGAAAGCTCCTAATCGAAAGTCTGGAGTATGCAATCCCTAAGCACTGAAATTGCTGAGATATAGATGATACGTCATTAAAATTATCATTTCGATGCTGAGTTGCCTATGCCAACAGCCCAATGGGGTGATCTTGTAATGCACATTCTTGTCCACCGCTTTCGAGCGCAGCAATAGCTTGCAAATAGATCGAAGGTAAAAGAGGAAGAAGGAGAGGCCGATTTACCTGCACACGTACCACGCGCACACCTTTTTGACTGGGGAATTGGGTGAGTGGAAAGGTGGAAGATGAGACCCGGACCGGGGTGCTGCATCACCCCCGGTCACCCAGCTCGCTCGCTAAAAGCGGCAGTCCTGGGCGACTGAGCTGGGGGCAGATCTCTGTCGTCTTTATGTGTACACCTAACCGCCAAGCCACCGGAGAAAAACACCTCAGAAGCCGACCAGTCTTAAGGCTGCACCCGGCTGCAGTTCATGCGGAACAAAACAAACAGGCTAATACTCGACTATTACTCGCGAACGGAAATACTTTCTAGTATTGATTATTGCATTTGGATCCTGCAACCCCGAAAGATAGTGCTCATCGTCGTGTTGATCCTCCAGATAACCCACTAAGTCCCTGCAATGGTCGTGGATACAGCATATTACGACGCTTTGGGGGTTAAGCCAAATGCATCAGAACTCGAGATCAAGAAAGCATATCGAAAGCTCGCCATAACCACCCATCCAGATAAGAACCCTGGTGATGAGACAGCTCATGCTAGATTCCAGGCTATCGGGGAAGCATATCAGGTCCTCAGCAATGACGAATTACGGAAGAGATATGATAAATTTGGCAAGGAGGAGGCTGTTCCAGGTGGCGGCTTCGAAGACCCAGCGGAGTTCTTCGGTATGATATTCGGAGGAGAGGCTTTCGTGGACCTGATAGGCGAGCTGTCGCTTATGAAGGACCTGACGAAGACCATGGACATCACCACCAAGCAAATGGAGGAACAAGAAGCTGTTGAGTCTGCTGAAGCAAAGTTGGAGGCAAAGGAAGGTAAAGAAAGTGCGGCGAGTATTCCTTCAGCGGCTACACCACTCAAAGCATCTATGTCAGAAGCTTCGACATCCGATCTTAAGCCTCCGATGAGCGATACCCCATCTTCAACCTCTGGCGCGTCTACACCAAGGCCGCGAATGGGTCAGCAAGCCATAATGGCCCAATCAGAGGAAGATGCACGTATGGACGCTGCTGGTCTTACACCCGAGGAAAAGGAGCTGAGGAGGAAGGAGAAGAAAAAAGGGCTATCGAAAGAACAGCGGGAAGAGCTTTTAGCCTACGAAGCCGAGCGGAAAAGGATAAGAGACGAGCGAGTCGATACGCTTGCCACTAAATTGTTGAATCGCATCAGCATATGGACTGAGACAGATAAAGGTCGAGAAGTCACCAAAGCTTTTCAAGAAAAGACGAGGTTAGAAGTTGAGAATCTAAAGATGGAGTCCTTCGGTCTGGAGATCCTCCATGCGATTGGCCTAACCTACATGCAGAAAGCAACATCATTTCTAAAGTCCCAAAAATTTCTCGGCATCTCAGGCTTTTTCTCGAGATTAAAGGACAAGGGAACTCTGGCGAAAGACACCTGGAACACAATAAGTACTGCCATCGACGCACAGCTCACAATGGAAGAGATGGCGAAGATGGAGGAGAAGGGCGGGGAGGACTGGACTGATGAGAAGAAGGCGGAATATGAGAAGAGGGTCACAGGCAAGATACTGGCTGCAGCATGGAAGGGGTCAAGATTTGAGATACAGAGCGTCCTACGAGATGTGTGTGACAAGATCCTGAACGACAAGAGCGTCAAAATGGAGAAACGGGTGGAGAGAGCACACGCTTTGATCCTGTCTGGCGAGATATATCAAAATGTTCGTGAATTACCTTTGGTGGCCTCAATGCTGAAATCTTGCTAAAACTTGCTAGGCTCAACGAGATCCTGACGAGGAAGGTGACTACATGGCCTTCGAACAGCTCATGGCCGACGCTGCTATCAAGAAGGACAAGAAAGAATCAAAGAAGGAGAAGAAAGAAGCGAAAGCGGAAAAGACCACCGTATCAACTTAAGACCGCACGGGGAAATCTGCGTCCAAAGCGAGTACGAGAATCTTATTGTGCCCGAAACGCGAGTATGCTTTTGGATCACGGCCACCGTTCCTGCGAAACAATATCTTCTTAGATAGCCACCGATAGACTCCTGGGACACCCTTTCATATATGGAGGAGTCCTTGGACTACGTTGTAATTAAGCACTATTATCCCACCTCTAGACGCCTGAGCCATGCATCTCGTTCTGAGATTATCAGATCGCGCCTTTTCGCAGTACACATCATTCCATACCCCCAACCCCAACCCCCGCATCAACCAC
>NAPT01000285.1:0-34536 GCA_002927785.1 Cladonia uncialis
CCCCAAGACACCCCCCTCAGAATCAATGCGTAAGCAAATACTCGACCGCCCCTTGCACACTGCCCCCCGTCCTCCTTAACGCCTCAATATTCCTCTCAAACTCATAAAACCCCATATCATTCAACTGTCGCAACTGCTCTGCATACCGGTCCTCCGGCGGTCTATCATCCGGTGGCTGCGACCGAACCGGCGCCCCGCCAGCACCACCAAATCCCTCTCCGCCACCGAAGCCCATGGCTTGTAGGGCTGCGAAGGGATTGAAGCCGGCGCCGGCGGCGGAGCCGTGGGGGTCTGCGGGGTTGGCGTTGGCGTTGGCGTCGGTGGGGTGCTGGCCGCCGCCGCCCATGGCACCGAGCATTTGTTGCATGAGTTGGGGATTTCGGACGAGGTTTTGGGCCATGCTAGCGATGGGGTTGACGGGGGGTTGTTGGGGAGTGGGGGAACCGGTTGAGCCGGGTGCCTGAGAGCCGCCTGTTGCTGGAGGAGAGGTGGGTGGGTTGCCACCCATGGCAGCTCCTAGGCCGCCAGGGCCGAAGAGGGCGGCGAAGGGATTGGCTGCAGTTCCTGCTTCTGCTCCTGCTCCACCGGCTGCTGCTGGGTTGCCGAACATGGCGAAGGGGTTTGGAGGAGGAGATTGAGGTGTGCTGCCTTGCTGGTTGGGTGTTGCTGTTCGCTGGGCTCCTTCTGTCGTGTCGGTAACGCCGGGAGCTGGAAAGGCTTCATTTCCTGCTCCTCCGCCGCCGAACATGCCGCCCATACCTCCTCCGAATTGCCTCTGCATTTGTGAGATGTTTCGCAGAGCTTCTGGATCGGTCATCATGCGTCTGAAGCCGGGATCTTGCATCATCTGTCGCACTTGCGGACCCATGTCGCGAAGCATTGGGTTTTGACGGATCATTTGGTCGATGACTTCCGGGTTGGAAAGGGCTTCGTTGAGGGTGGACGCGAAATTGGGGTTTTCAAGCATGGCGGCCATATGTTCAGGATCAGGTGGAGGGCCCATCTAGAGTTATGTTTAGCTGGTGGTATACGAGGGGAAATTGGGGTTACATACTCCTCCGTCAGGTCCAAACATGCTGGCATTCGGCATCTGAGCGTAGCCAGCGTATCGTGCACCAGTGAGACCAGCAAGAGGATCTCTCCCACTGCCTGCCGCAATGTTCGTAGGGACACCTGTAGCTGGCTGTGCACCTGTACCGCTCGTACTTGTTGAACCTTGATTGGCAGGATTCTGTCTCTGATTGCTGGCAGCTCCCTTTACTAAATGTACCGTATTGCCTTCCTTGATCTTGTAAGTTGACAGGGTGTCTGCGTCTTTGAGAACGCGGCCGGAGTAGATCAGGCGTTGACGGTCTGGAGGTATGTCTGCGTAGTCTGAACCTGAGAGCTTGGTTTTGAGGTCGACGACGGTCATCGTGAGAGGTACAGTAAGGACATATTTGGCATCGCTGGAAGATTTGACGTTAAAGGTGATGGGGGTCTCATCGGTGGTGGCTTCGGTGGCTTCTTCCGCCATGGTGGGGATGATGTGTGGCGGAGAAGAGGACAGAGAGCAAGAAGACGACTTGCGATATCCGTGTGAGCTCAGTGATGAGAATGGAATGAGCACGAGGTCAGATGCTGCTCTTCTTGCGTTTCCTCGGTTGGTGTTGGTTGTGATTTCCTCAAATCGCGGCTGGTGTTTAATGTATCAGCGTTGATCTGACGATGACGTTCCAGGGTCTTGATTCGACGGCTGGCCTGGATGTTGTTAGAACCCTGAGACTCGTGCCATATAACACCGTCAAACAAAAATAACAAATTTCGCATGCCAAAAACCTAACAGCAGGCACCGCAAAGAACGTGCATCAAGTGGCGGGGGGATCACAGGTAACAAATACCTTTTCTAGCGGCGTCTTTTGCCTTCCATCTATCCAAAGAGTTGCACTGTCAAAGGATCCACTCAAGCGCTTCTTTCTCCTGTTAATACACCATACTGTGTTTGGATCTACGGAATCATCGCTAACTGTAATACAGAGAAAATCTCTACTTCGCCCTCCAATAAAACTCCAGGCTGTAATAAAAGAAAGGTAACCTTCTAGGAAGGGTCATTGTCTACCAGGCAATGTTGGGATGCTCGATGGTTCCAAGCGCCACCTAAGCAATCAGTGCAATCAAATAGTGTATGCACTGTGGACTGCTCAAGAATCAACCCTTCCCGGAAAAATTGCTGAAGAAAGATACGAATGCTCCTCGTCCCCTAGCCCTGCCATCGTGAAATACTACTCCCTCCAATCCCCAAGTGTATTTGTCACACTCCCTATCACATGATATTGTCAAGCTCCCCCAAAGGTTGTCTGACAACGACGCCATCTTCCGTAAGGTCATCTATCTCCCCAAGTTTTGCAGAGATGTCGTCCTGCAGTCCGGTCTTTGAGACTTTACGCGTTGGAGAAAGGAGGTGTGCATTCTCGGCTCGATCTTTCAGGGGCACCTTCGATCCTAGTGTGCTGCTCACTCTCTTCCTCTTACCATCTCCAACTTTCTCATCACTCTCGTCCGCTTTTTCCTTCGCATTAGCATTAACGGAACCCGTGGAAGCCCTCCTCTCAGTCTGGTTGACAGGTACATCGAGACCCTGTTCGCTGCTTCTACCTTCCTTCCTACCTTTTGGCCGTCCAATAGGCTTCTTTCTGATTGTTGTTTCGGTCTTCTCTTCTGCGTTCCTATGAGCCTCAAATTGGCGAGACCCTTTTTCCCGGATTTCCGACTGCGAGCTGATGGTGGCGGATGGAACACGAGGAATAGGGGGTGGTGGATCACGCGTTGTCACAGATACAGAGCGAGGATGCCCCTCGCATAAGACAGCCCCAGACCCTGGTGGCGTGTTCGCTGCGCTGCTTGCCCTGGTGTTGCTTGGAGCAGATATGCCGCTTAGGGTGGACTGTTTGCGAGAAGGACTAAATGCGGCCATCACGTCATCGAACTGGCTCTCATATCGATTCACTTCCCTTTCTCCTTGAATTTGTTTCTGCCAACGGCGGTTCTGCTCCTTAGACCCTGTGGTCATAAGACCGGGAGCATAGACGGCCGCTTGGGACTCCAGAATCGAACGGCAGCGATGCTCGGCTATGGGCGAGGGAATTCGAGATATGTCTGGCATTGCCTCATCATGGCTGCTTGATGTAGAGCGAGATTTCATCGTGATATCTCCCGAACTTGTAGTATTTCGGGAGGTCATATTCTTGAAGAAGCTATTGTTGAGTATAGGTCCACCAACAAAAGGATCAGCCCCATTCTGTGACAAGGATGGATCGTTGCTGCGAGGTCCATGAGCTTGGAAGCCTGATTGTGCCAGTAGCTCATACGTATTGGTTGGCGGAACCGATGGATTGATCAGCCTAGCACAAGCCAATTTCATAGACGCATCCCGCCGGCGGGGAGAGTGAGCATGAGTTGCCGGGTCTATCGGATCGTTACGTGGTGATGTTATATTCTGAAATTGCTGTTGAGCCTGCAACCACATACCAGGATTGGGCCAAGCAATGCCGCAGTTCTCGAGGATGTCTGCACTATTATGAGCATCCATGGTCATTTGTGGTCACAGTGACTGCTTACTCAAGGGGGCATGCTGAAAAGAGAACGTCACAAGGTTCTTCATCCTTTGGAAACCAGAACTACCCTGACTATGGCGGATTCCTTCAGCGATGATAATCTTCACTCTTCCGAGGTTCTGAGCTGCATCAGCCCAGACCTGCGTGAGCATCTCCGCGTGGAAAGGCGGGAAGCGAATTTGATTACTGTTGTTGGTTTTGTCAACATATACACCAGCGTCAGTATAGAAGTTCCATCGTATAGCGTAGGAGCCTTACGAGAACTTGTGTCTAGTGTAGTGAATATCAGCGTCAAACAGATAAGTGTGTTAGGTTGCTCACCTATCACTTGAGGCCATGAGGGATCTTGATTGAACAGGTTGCCTCTGCCATTGCCATTCCATCAGCCTGTGACTCGGAAAACGTGTGACAGGCAGCTCACGCAGTGCATATTCCATCCAACAAGACCCTAGCCTCGAACCAAACCGAGCTCTCAGGCGAGACCATAGACGCAGTAGCACGGGTAGCTATTGGCATCGACCAGCTGTGCAGCGACACCCTGAAAGGAGTCCCTTGAGGCAGGCTGGGTATATAGCAGGACACCGTAGGCAATGGACGGGTCACGGTAGTCAAGTACGCTGGATGGGCAGTGCTTGGTATAGCAGGGACGTCTAGAGTTGACCTGTGAGCGAAGTACAAAGTAGATAGCGCAGGTGCTTGCCTGGGTCTTGCGTGACAGTGCAAGTGGTGAAGAACTCCTGCAATGGTGTCTTGACATCCCCAATCTCAGGGAAGATGAGAACATCCCAGTTAGTGTACCTCATGGTTGAAGTCGGGGCCTGTCGTTGGCTTGGATGTTTTCAGCTTCGGAGCGGATCTTGGGAAAGTTTAAGACTGTTCAAAGCGGTGGACGATGTTGCTCAAGGAAAACACAATTCGCTAGAAAGAGAGAAGTAGTCATTTACAGAATGCTAGAGCCATCAGTCGTTCCTGCTTGTTGCATGAAGTTGTAAAATTATACCATTTAAATTGGAAAGCCTTCCTTGGGCTAAAAGAGGCTTTTGGCAGTTGCACCGCAAGCATGGACTCAACTTCATCAACCCCTCAAAACCTAAAATAATAGCTAAAGAAACTCCTCAACTCACTTGACCTCTCATATCCTAAAAGCAAATGTCATGCTAGAGGCTGGGCCACATCCCGTATAAAAGCACACAAAATTCCGCTCACAAGTTTTCCACCAAAAGGTAGTCATCAAGCCCCAACTCCTTCCGCTAATCATGCAAGCTGTGCTGTCGGGAGAATGAAATAGTCAGTCCTTTAAGAGCCTCTGCTGTCTGGTTCAGTCCGGGCACGACCCCCTTCATGGTCCAGATACGACTTCTCCGCCTTGTTATTGAGAGAAAACGGTATCATATCCACGCGAGTCAGCTTCTAGGCGATCATTTACCCCCTGTCGCTGCTGCATGTACATATCATTCATCTGGTTTATAGCCATCGGGTCAGTAGGGCCGGGGACACCAGGAGAGAGAGCACCCGGCGGGCCTTGAGGCGGGCCTTGTCCTGGGCTCTGGGGCGGGTGCATGTGCGCCGCGTGCGGACTAAGTAAAAGGGGTAATTGATTAGCAAGTTTTTTTATAGTTCGAAGAGTCATTGCAAATCTATTATGATTGAAGCACAACGCTTGCCAGAGCCATGGTGTTGCTGCGAACACATGCAAGAATAGACAGTGGTCGTAGATTAGGAGAGAACAGATGTTTCAACAAACAGCAGGAAATCTAGCTAGCATGAAAGCACGTCACGATCACGACACGACGTTGGTGCAGCGCATGCAATTTCGGAAATAGATACATGTTGATCAGAATTGGGAAATTCATGCCATTCGTGACTCGCCCTTGTAGGCGCTGTACAGCCAGTCTTCAATGTCGCATGCTATGTTGAGATAAAAGAAACTTTTGCAAAATCCCTCCATGTGTTTCCTCTATGTTAAACGCTAATTGGAGAAGGAGCCTTAAAAGAAGGCTATTTCAAGAAGCGAAGGCAATGGAGAGGGTACCGTGATCAAACCGCCTGAAAAGCTTGAAAGACAGGGGGTATCTTACTGGGAACAAGTTAGCAAGGGCTTCATGAGTCCGTCGTAGGGAGATGCAAACCTTCAGTGGAGCGAAATTGCCGTAAGGATGCGATGGGGGCATGCCCATAGAAGGATAGACTGGAGGAGGTGGTGCGGGACGATATGGAGTACCGGCAGGACCGGAATTGTTCTGACTACGGCCCCAGCTGAGACGAACTCTTGAATTGCCAATAGGGTAGCCTTGCATTTGGTTGATGGCCATCTCAGCCGCATGACGCTGTACGAATTGCACGAAACCGCAGCCCTTCCCGGGTGGAATTTTGACATAAGTGATCTCCCCGAAACCCTGGAAGAAAGAACGAAGCTCATCCTCGGTGACATAGCCAGAGAGACCGCCAACAAACACAGTGGTGTTGTTAGGGTCCGTAAACTGGTTCATTGGCTGTTGCTGGCCATAGTAGCCGACCGGTGGGTTTCCCATGTTGTAGACACCACCCATAGCTGGGTTAGGCCCGACGGGTCCGCCTCCAGGCATGCCGCCCATGCCGCCAGGTGGTCCTCCGCCAGTCTTGTTCTTTGGCGTTGCAGTGGAGATGCGCATCGGACGGTTGCCGCAGTAAACGCCTTGCATCTCTTGTAGTGCGCGCTGTTGGTCACCTTCGTCAGAAAAGCGGACAAAGCCATAGCCGCGAGACATTCCACTAATTGGGTCTGTCATGATCTTCGCGGATTTGCAGGAAGGAAAGCGGTTCTGGAAAAGGGAAACCAAGACGTATTCGTTGACTTCTGGGCCAAGGTCGCCGACGAATATGGAGTGCTCTGGTCCGCGCTCATCGCGACTTCAAATTGTCAGTATCAGTCATATTCTCCCAACCTCTGGACTTACCTTCGGTCGGCGAGTCCACCACCAGAAGCCCAGTTCAACTTAAATGGACGGTTAGAGTTTGGAATGATAGTTCCATTCAGCGTTAATGCTTTTGCGGCAGCGGCAGGGCTTTGGAAATCAATAAAGCAATAGCCGGCATTACTGCTGTAAATCAGTACGCATTGGCAGGAGTCTAGAAGACTCGGATCGGCTGACTTACCCAGAAAATTTGTCACGGATCATCTTGACGTTGACTTGCTCGCCCATATTGTACCAAACCGTACGTACGAAATTCTCGTCGATCCATGGCTCAAGCTCGCCCATCCTATATGCATTGTCAGTCAAGATTCCATTATCGTTGTTGAGCCTTCTCAGTGCCAGCGACTGAACCGGATGGTGTACTAAAAAAGCATACGGCTCGAGATTGTTGGAAATTATCTTACCATAGCGTTGTCTTCTCATCGCCGCCTTGTGATTGCCCTCCGGCAGATCCGGGTTGGCCTCCATTGCCGCCTTGGTATTGGGCGCTGTTATCTGGCATTTGTCCACCCATTTGCGCGTCCTGGGGCTGTGGCGCACCACCAGGGCCAGCTCCGCCATCTTGCCCGCCCTGCTGGCTCGGGAAGTTATTGTAGTCTTGGAAACTCATTGTGCTATGAGCTTAAGCTTGGACTAATAAATCGGTCGGTAGAGGTGAATAACGATCAAAGAAAGCGGAGATTTGAAGATAACCGGGCCTTCGAATCTATTGGCAGGCACTGTTAGCTGGCTTGGGTTCCTTGTATAACACTGCTTGGCTGAGGAAGCAACACGTGTTGAGTGATGCAATGAAGCTATTATACTTACATGAGAACTTCTTCTGTAGATTTGGGAATGCAGTATTCAACGCAAGATCCAACGCACAGAGCTGCACACGACTCGCTGGCTTAAAAGATCAATGTCAAGAGTGCCCGGAGATGCAGTACTCGCTGACGGACTGCTGCGCTGAGCCTTGAAACCTGAAGAGCGGGATAAACAGTACTTTCGAGATGGCTATCCCTAAGTGTGATATATGATGTAGTGAGAGGGGAGTCGAGATCGATTTGCCGGCAAATATTAATACTTTTGTGAGTATTCAAAGATTCACGCTCGCTGGACCTAACTCAATGCCGTTAGCGGCTGTAGATGACGTTGTCTTGTGACTATGAGAACGCCGTGAAGGTGTTGATATGCATGGCAAGAGCCTGAGAATGAGACGTGGTGGGGCTGTACAGCCTGTGTAATGTCGGGGGGGCCGAGGCCCCCACAATGAAGACATGGAACACATCTTCAGGCCCACGTATGGGGGTGGCGAGGAGTGATTCGCGACTTCATTCACAGTGATGGAGAAGGGCACGAGGTTCCGACGTTCTCCAGGACTTTGGAGATAATGCGACCCAGGCAAAAGTATTTTGCAGGCATGATTTGCAGTGGTGACGTGCACAGGGATTGGGGAAGCCTACTTACCCGATGACACGCTGACGAGAGACAAGACTGATTGAAGGTGCAAGTCAAGAGCTGGGTAAATCAAGAAACAATCCGCGACACCAAGGACACGAAGGGCGCCAGGAAAAGGATTCGCAGAGGAAAGGAATGCTTTTGGGCAGTTGGTTGAGTTTGGTAGAGAACGAAAAGCTGAGTGGGAGGAAGAAAACCTGGAGTGGGGCTAGTGCATACTACGGTTGAAGTGCGCCAAATTCGTTAGTCGCACGGTATGTTCGCCAGGGCAGAGGCCCACCAAGCCCGATACAAGCTATTACCGCCAAATGGCGTAGCAGGCAAAGGTACCAATGCAAACTACCGAGTAGACGTCGTTCGCGGGGTATGGAAAGTCTATTGAGTGAGGGAAACAACCCGTGAACTCCCAATTCTTTCTCTCGCTTTCTTCCGCTTCTCTCTCACATCGGTGCCCTTTTTTTGCTTTGTGCGAAAACGGAGAATGTTTGTGGACCGTCGTGAACCGACAGAGCGGCTTCCGCGTTTCATCGACTCTCTACAGTATATACCTCTCTTCCCTTGCTCCAATTGACATTCATGTTCCAGCTTGATACTGAGCTAGATTGGTTGGTAGGTGTACCTGTTCCGACGCCTTCCACTCGGCCGGTGCTTCTCCTGGACCATCCATTCACCACGAATACGGATCCGATCCTTCTTCTTGAGGTTCACCAATGACAGCCCGTTGGCATGGATCTCCCTCTTCCAAGATCAACCGTAGCGGCTGTGCTACGAATAGGGCAAAGATTCAGCGGACAGATCTCCTGCCTAGCTGCCGAGGCGCTGTTGGTTGTCAGGTCTGCTCCGAAATGGAACACGAAATGAATTTGATAATTTGCTTGCTACTGTACCGAAAGTTTTACTGCATGATATCCGCCCTACTAGGCTATGTGGTAGGGGAAATCACAGATGGAGTAAGCCGTTTGAAGCCTTCGGGGGCCTGGATCCTTAACCTCCGGCATTACCCGTAGATTTAGTGTCCTCCAAGAAATGTCGTGCAGCGGAAGTTGATCACGGGATCAGGAACAGGTGATCGTGAGATATCTGCCTGTGCTATATAAAGGTATTGGCTATTGCTGTATACCAAAATTGACCCATCGGCCGGGGATTAGAATTTAAACAACAAAAATTCGTCGTAGATCTTGTACACCAGTATTATCCTAAGCCTTCTCTACCCACTAGAGAGCTTCATTCCACAAACGCCTTGCTTCCTTCCCCTTCCCCTCCTTCGTTCCCATATCCAAATCATCGAATTGTTGCGTCGTAAATGAAAATATATGCAGCAGACCTAACTCCTCTCCTCAGGCCCAGTCTTCTCGACCTCCAAAACAGTCGATGGCGTATCACCCATGCTTCCCGCCCTCTTAAGCTCCATATGATCTATCTTGTGCTCCACTTCTTCGCCTTTTTCGTTAAAGTCAAGTCCCTGAATATTCAGCCCTGTCTCATCGCTCTTTGCTGCATCTTCGATATTCTCGGACTTCTCGTCTAGGTTCATCAGCGCTGGGGGCCGGTGTCTCATTGCTTTGGCTTTCGCGAGACTGATGGTCTTCTGTTGGTAGGTCGTAGTAATCGGTTTGGTCTCGTCACGATCGATCGTGGCTTTCATCAATGCAGCCATCCAGAGACGGCCTTGTATGACATTTTCCACAGCAAAGTAGTGAATCGTTGGTTTAGTGAAATTGACAGCTCGTGCGAGGCCATTGCGTGGCGGGACCAGCTTGAAGATGAACATGGAGGGAGACGTAGGCTTATGGAGTGTGGACTCTGGTTGAGCTGCTGCGTCCTGAGCAGCTAGGGTCGGGGTGTGAGATGTGGCGGGAGATACTGGAGATGACTTTGCGCCGGTGACGGTGGCGTGGAAGCCAGTAATGATGTCGTGATCAGCTGGAAGAACACGGTGAGATGAAATGTCAATGAGACCTCTCTCTTGAGTGTCAGTGTCAGCATAGTAATAAGAAAGCCGTCGACCGCGTAGAACGAATAGGCGTGATTTCCAAGTCGTCATGATATTCGAGGACTTCTTCTTCATCCAACCACTGTAATCGCATCCTTCCATTTGCTCCTGTGGTGTCTTATGCTCAAGGCCGCGGATGTATGCACTTGTCTCCTTCTTCGGTTTGCGACGCGTCCCACTTGTCGGCGTGAGTCCAGTGGGTGTTATGCTAGTGCCTTTGGATGAAGCATCAGTGCTCTCTCGTTCGAGACTTTGAGAGGCACCAGAAGGGGACGTTGAACCAGTCCGGGGCGAAGATTGCCTTGCGGACTCGGTGACTGGCGAAGATGTCGCGATGGGTTTTGGGGCCTGGGACTTCTCACCTCCCGTGACAGCGTCCGATATAGCCCTAAGCCCCATCCGAGGCTTTGACATAGACTTCGAAGGTGTGATTGCTGACTTAGGCGAGCTATTGGCGGGTGATTTATTGTTGCTTTGCGGTGTAACAACCTTCATGCTAGGCTTCTTATCATACTCAAGTTTAGTGACAGTGGGTGAGGTGAGGTCCGTGGAAGGTGAGGTTGTTGATACTGTCTCATTGGCAGAAGAATTCCGGAAGTGGCCCATCCCGTGGTACATCTTAGCGGCAGGAGAAGCCATGGCTGCTACAGTATCCTTGATCGAGTCGACACTTCCAAATCTAGAGTGACGTCTAACACCAGCGTGGCTCATTCGCTTGGTTTCGGTATGGTAAGAGCTCTGCCGTGAATGATTGGCACTAACGGCATCGCGCTTCCTCAACACATTGCGCGCCTTCTTAGTGTCGATTTCGCCGCCAGAAGAATACCCACGGTCAAGATCTCGGAACATACTACGGTTGTTGTTCTCCTCTGCGTGTGGATCAAAAGTGTTACGATCGGTTCGAGGCACTAGGCTTGTGCTACCAGCAGACAGTGGTCGACCGTTGATCGAGGATTTAGGACCCCCCATAGTCCAATTGCGGTCAAGCGAAGGGTTCTTCTTATGAGACGGAGTCGTGGCATTAATGGGCGGCGTTGAAGGCGGATGTTGTTCTGGTGGGGAGACTGGGCTGAAATTCGACGCAAAATCGATGGCGGAGTGGCGCCGAGAATGGTTCAACTCACGGATTGAGGCAGCCGAAGGTCTGCTTGGGCTGTCAATCCCAGACTTGAAGGTGAAAGATGCTGGAGTCGAACTTGCATCCTGCCGTTGGGAATGAAGCTGCTGAATTGAAGGCGACGGTTGAGGGCTCGGGATGACTTGTCTTGGGTATACTCGGCCAGCGGGTGGTTGATCGAACAGTGAGGATGTCAAAATTGATCCGTTGCTGACTCCCTTCCCGGGGTCGTATTCTTCTGATGATCCATCACCGGCGAACAAGTTCGTCGTCTTGTTTCGAGAACCTCTGGGTCCACGTATCTCATCTTGTAAAGCCTTTATCTTATGCCAGGTGCGCAGTCTCCGGCCCACGAGCCCCAGATCGAACTCCTTCATGAAGATTGATGACTGATCCATAGCCAGTAGTACTTCGCCCGATATCTCTTGCTCTCTGAATATCTCGCAGTGCCGGCGTTCCACTCCTATGTCTTCCAGGTATTCTGCTACCTGACTTGGCGTCCAAGTCAACATTTCTCTTTCTGTTGGGGGGCTGCGCTCTTCTTCATCGGTCTCATGTCCAGCTATGTAGGATAGCCGCTGATCGATATGGGTGCTGTACTCGCTGCCAGAGTCGTTCGTCATCCTACGCTCTCCAGAACGTCCATTTGCGCGAGGCATCTTCATATCAGTGATATGCTCATCAATCACACTCAATGTCTCGTTCATTACAGGGCTATCTTCCTCTTGCCTTTGCTGTACCATGCTGATACTTCGTTGCTGCGGTATGCCTGCTGCCAGCGCTTGGGCCTCGAGCGATGCAGTGGGTACTGAATTTGTCTTCTGCGTTGGTGGAGTCGTATTCAAAGGGGATGGGGTCGCCCCATCAGCTTTCATGCGCTCCGCTGATCCCTTCAGATTTAGAGATCCCCCCTCCGGCTTTGCTGGCTCGCTTTGAGATCTGTCTATTGTAGGGATATTTTTGGGCTTTCCAGCTATTAGATTAGAAGCCATAGCCATGGTACTTGCAGAGATATTGATCGCTCGAGGAGTGGTCGTAGTATAGACTACAAGAAACATCCGTCAACGCGACTCGTTGATGTAGATAAGAGCGCTCACCTTCTGGGAACAGCCCTGTCTTCCCGTTCTGCAAATGTTTACCAAGGTACCAGCCATCTCCAAAGTCGTCATCGCGCTCGATTAACTCTATCCTGTCTCCTTTGGCCAGACTCAATTCATCGGGGCTTCGAGCTTCGAAATCGTCTGTTGAGCCATGTGTGAGCACGGAAACGCTTGACCTCGACTCTAGAACTTGACTAGTGGAGCAATTGCAGCTAGTGCCTGACATATGGGTGGGGGACCTCCTCAGCGAGGTTGCTAAGAGTGTAGACTTAACCTGTAGGAGTGCTGGAGGCAAGGGCAGATACTTACGAACAACGAGCAACATCTCTCCAGGTGAGGCCTTCTTCGACCCTCCCAATTGCCTGAAAGCCATACTTGGCGGAGCTGGGGTGGACTTCTTCAGAGTGTACTAACTCTGACGCAGGCCAACTCATCAGAGGCGGTCTCCAAGTCGGCGCTGGCGCACTCGACTAGAATGTCCGCCAGCTGTCAATCGCTATTCGTTGCGTCGCGATAACGGGGGACTGCCTCCCAAGAGTGTGACTCGTTCGGTACATGCCAAACCATGCGACAGATTTTCAAGGACGAGCCTAGCCTATGGATGTCCGTTTCGGCAATTCCGGTCGAGTGGGCGCCCTCCGGCCTGGACGCCAACAATACTGAGGTACGAATAGGGTGGCCGTCGGGAAACGAATGCTATAGTGGTATCTTCGATCTTGGTTGGCAAGCGAAATGTCTAGCTAGTTAGATGAACGTATGGTGTATGGCCTCTGAGCAGGGTAGTGGGCCTTTGCCAACATCTTCCGTCCCTGCCATGGACCCTTTTCGCGTTGACCCCGGGAGCTAGAGCTATTGGGGCAAAGCGGGTTGCAGAACAAGTCTCTTTCTGTTTTCGTCAGTGCACTGATTTGATAGACTTGTTCATCAAATACTCATGTCTCGGAATCGTCTTTCTTCCAAGAGATGGATGTGCGACTGCCCAATCCGCTCCAATGGACTCTCTATTTGTCCACTCTGTAACTACCGCCCCCTCAGACTGATCAGTCATACTAGTTTGATGTAAGAACTTTTTCCGCTACTCAATTGGTATTCGCCGAGCACTACGTCCTTGACAATTTGCTCTGCTTATGCTTCATTCGGTTCTCCACGCCTAAGCATTCCTTATTTGCTTAGGGGAGACTCAAAGCTCTACGGTTCTTCACTCTTACATGCGAACGCTGTTACACTCAATATATTCAGAGTGACGCTACCTTTCTCGGCCCTAATAGAAGCTTTGCAGCGCAATATATCACCTGGCCAATGTTCAGTGATGAAGCTCCGGTAAGCACGTCCATTCACGGATAATCATTCACATTTCTCTGTGTTTTTCCGGCTTGATTCTGCAATGACATGGAGTTGACTTTTAATCCCCGTACTTACAGCCGCTCTACTCCGTAGGATTGTAGAGGTATATAAGGCACAACATGATGGCTCCTAGAGTTCAAACATCGCAAGCGAAAGAATTTGAACAATCGAATGCGACCACCAAAGCCTTCCTTGGAGGCAAAGAGAAAGCCTGGATGACAGGGCACCCATTGCAGACTACCGCTGCATCTTCAACCACACAAACTCTACACTCGTTTCTCCGGAATCGTGAGCCGGAAGCCTCACTAGATTCTGATTTGGGGGCTGAAAAGGCTGGGCCGTCGAGGAGCAACAGCATGTCATCGATGCCAGTCGAATCCGGCTTGGATCGTGGCGAATTCCCTGCTCAGCGAAGAAGATGCGGAGGTACGAAGAATTTCCCAATCCACTCATCGACGTCCATTACATCGAGTCCTACTTCCCCGGCTCTTTCCCCACCAGTTCTGGGTGATACACCATTACCTTCAAGCGAATCTGCAGCAAAGCATACCAATGAGGCTCGAAATCTTCTCCCGTCGCCAAGCCCAAGTGTGGAGACCAGGCGGCAGAGCGCAAACGTGCTAGAGCTTGATTCTGACCCAATTGAAAGCCCATCCTCTGGAGGTCCTCACACAACTCGGCTGGCCAACCTATTGGCCAAGTATGGGGGATTTGAAGAGCTTGAGAAGCGTCTTGAAGATGCCGAAAGATCCAGCCTCGGCCCTTCTCCTGTTGTGGTCACTCAGCCTCTAGACACGTTTCAAGCTCCTACAGCTACAACCGGTACTCCAGAACGAAGGCCACCAACAATTCTACCTAACCAACCACAACCTGCTCATACGAACGTCGAAAGATCACCTACAACGACGCCAAATAAAAGGGCAATAGATAACGCTACTGAGCCCCGCAAGCGATTACAAAGCCTCCCTGATACCTCGCGTCAGGGGTCTAACCTCTCGCATTCGGAACCTACAGCCACACCTGCTGGTACCATCCATCCAAGACCACCTCCTGACTCTCGGTCAGAAATGCAAAACTTCTCCCAAAGGGTAACTTTACAGCTTCAACATGTCCAGAATCAATACCATGGCAAGGGTCTCGATGTGGTGCGACCCCGTCTAGAGCTGCTGCACGATGCATGCAATCACTTCGACTATTTTTATCTGCTTCTTCATCAAATCTACTGTTTGGAATATAGATTGCGAGGTTCTGAGAACGACCTTGGCCTCACCGACTCACAGAAGGAAGGTCTCAATGTTGTGAGCTACCTGTTGGTGTCCAACGAGCACTTGGCTCCCGAGAGCCTTCAGTGGTTCTGCGTCTTCCCTTTACCTCTCGATGTCCTCTTAACCCAGAGTCAAGCCTTCCAGAGGGTCCACGGGGGGTTGATGAGATGTCTAGAAAAAATGGCAGATGGATGGGATAATCTGAAAAAGCAATGTAGGCTTCGACGCTATCCACCGCTCGTTGATGAACTTTGCATGCTTTTCGAAATGACTACCTTCACGTTACAGAAAGTTGTGTTCACAGCGATACTCCGGGAAATCTGGATTGGCCCGCACGATACATGTTTTCATGCTGTTGAGAATGCTTTCATGAAGAATCGTATAGACGTGACGAGCAGAGCCAACTTCCAGGTCCCATCCGTGCAAGCCTATAATCAGCGGGTTATCAAGGAATATGAAAAAGTCGTTGGGACACATTCGAGTCACGTGGAAAATGGCAGGATGCGGCCCCCACAAAATGCTAAGGCCAGCTTTCCGGCTGTGGAGAACAGCGAGTCTCGCCTGGAACAGCCTCCCCCGCCTAGGCGCATCTCAAGTAATTCTCGTCCTCCGCCACTTCAAGTCGATATCCAGGCCGCGCAACAAGGTGCATATACGAAGGAATCTAATCGAAGGATCATCCAGAACTCATCAACTTCCGGGCCTCGCACAGCGCCGCTCGTTCGAGCGCGGTCGCCTTCCAGGCAATCTACCGTCATGATGCCACATCAAACATCGAGTGCAAATACCCCACATACCCCGCAGAGCGCCCCGCTGTTTCAGTTTGCGACAACACCGCAGGGCTTCCAAAGCCCAGGTCTGCTTAACAACAACATAGACCAGGTCCGCAGTCTGGAGCAGCGAAGGCATCAGTCAATTCCAGGCATAGCGGGACAACCGAGGAGCCTGTCTCTGGGGAACACTGAGCACTCGGCTCATGCGGGTGCTACAAATCGAAGAGCACCTCAAATTCTTCCCTCGAATGCACCTGAAACTTTCGGCCCTGGGTTTCATAGTTTTCAACAAAGTCTCCACAGTATACAGCAACAACAGCACTTTCCAGTCCAAATGGCAAATCCTCAGCAGCATACACACGCCTTCAACACGCAGTCTCCGGTCCCTAGATCACAACATCCATCACTAACTGGTTTGAATCGATTCATACGGTTCGACCCTTTCATTCAACCGAATCTGCCGAATCCAGACACTTCTGCTCTTCATCAAGTCCATGTCAAAAGTCCTGTTCTAGTACCAGCTGAAAGCCGAAGCAATCCCAATATTGTGACCAAGTACTTCAGGTTCATTGACACTGTTATCATGCCTACGGAAGTGATTAGCGGCAAGAACAGGCATGTAAATTGGGACTTTACGATGGAGCGTAGCTACATTGAGAATCTCGTCAAAGACCGTCCAGGCTCTTATGGCGCGCCTACAACAAGAAACATAAACTCGAAGTCTTTGCTTTGCCGCATTCGCTGTATCAAGTTGAATTCTCCAGATAGGCTGCCCACCCACAATGAATGGGCTGTGTCGGACAATGTTTGGCCAGGGAGTACTGCTGTCATTCTTAACGGTAATGCTCTCGAAATCCGAAAGAAATCGCATCATGGAAAGGATCTACCCATCGACGTTACGACGGCGGTCAAAGAAGGCAATAATAGCCTGTCTACCGCTGTCATTGGTTTCCAGAAAGACAGTAATCTAAGCTTTGTCATAGGGGTAGAGATTATACGATTTGCCAATGAAGAACAGATCAGGAATAATGTCCGAACGCTTCCATTGCAGGAGGCCCGCCAGCGCATCATTGACCGATCATTCCAGGTCGATCCGGATATAGAGGTCGTGTTCTCACAGTTGACCATCGATCTCACTGATCCATTCACCGCTAATCTGTTCGCTGTCCCTGCACGAGGAGCTACTTGCCTACACAATCAGTGCTTCGATCTCGAGGTCTTCCTACAGAGCAGAAACTTAGAGAAACCAAACGAACCTTGTGGGCCTGACAGTTTCAGGTGTCCTATATGTGGAGCGGATGCGCGCCCACAAAGTCTTGTGATTGATGGCTTCTTCGTTTCGGTGAGGGAGCAGTTGGATTGGATGGGCCGACTCGATGCAAAAGCTATCACATTACATCAGTCGGGGAACTGGGAGATCAAAGAGCAGGATGAGGCGAAGGGAGAGCAGGGTGATGGTACTGGTAGACGTGCTGCGAGGACGTCCATGAGCAGGCAGAGTCTCCCAACGGAGATAATCGAAATCGACGACGACTAATGATTGACGGATTATATTTTTGCTTCCTTTTTAGGTAACAGTAGTAGAGCGCGATACCCTGCTGCACGTGTACGTTTTGGCTGCTGTCATGGCATGCATTTGACCTCTTTCGTATACAAGACCCTTCTAGTGGTGTTGGAGGAGTCGTAGGATAGATCCATGCAAAGTCACGCTCATGTGTAGCATTAAGTGTTGATACTATACACAGGCATAAATAGCAAGCTTTACTTCCATCTGACCAACGGTCGCTATGGGGACCCGGTGTCATCATCGATCATTAACACTCGAATACGATCTGTTCCCTACGATGGCCGATCCAAGCAACAGAACCCCTCTTCTTACGTGCGTGCGGGGAAGTCCCAACGCTTTACGTTCATGGTGTTACACAAAATTGCAAGGGAAATTTGCCCCTGATCGTCCCAGCATCCTGCAGCTCGTTAATTCACTCTTTCCAGAAGACCTCTCACTTCAGTCATATAAAGAGATATGTCTCCCCTATCTCTATCTCCCCATCTTCAATTGACCCCTCAACTCGACACTTTGACACCAAATCCACCAAAGTCACAATATGTGCCTCATCAAAAATCTCCTCGCTAAACGCTCAACCAGAGATCTCCGTAACCCAGCCCTCTCTCCATATCCGCCAAACATCTTTCCTTTTAAACGTGAATCCGAAGGGGAAATAAATTACGACTCAAAATGGGACTTTAAACCCAAGCGTAAATCAAAACGCGAATCCAAACATGGCTCCAAATCCGAACGTAAATCTCCAAGAGTAATACCACCCCGCCTTCCCCTCCCTCCCCGTCCCGCTTCTTCCCATCCATTGAATTGACCCTTGTGCCCCTCCAGGACAAACCCTACTATAAGATATCCCAAGAAGTCTACACAGCCGCCGAACTCTTCGTCGGACGGCCCAAGAGATATTGGATCTCGCAGTTGCTGTGGAGGGAGCAGGAGCAGACGTGGTGGTATCTGCTGAAGGAGGGTGTGAGGCCTGATGGGCCGTTGATAGGGTGGGTGCCGGAGGCGGCCATGAAAGTGGCTGAGATGGAGGGAGGGGATGGTTCTTCGTGAGGTGGCTAAGAGAAGGGGAGTCTTGGATGGGTAACAGGTGTGTATCTGTTAGAGAGGCAATTGGAGTGACTGTTAAGGGTGCGATAGCAAATGGCAAAGTAATTGGAAGCACTCTGAAAAGTACCCTTGACTATGATTTGCTCTAGCGATGGATACTCATGATAACTAATTCGCGCATGAATGCGTGCAATAACGAGGCAGGGCTATTCTAATAAACATGTAGCAGGGAGATCTATTAACGTGGTGCACGCACATCATAAGCAATCCACGGCGGAGAACTTGGCCTATGTGGCGGCGAAAAGCGTGCCATGATGGTATCCATCGCAGGTGTCACGGGTGGCACTTGATAATCGGTGATTCGCACTCTTCCCTGGACAAATGCCCTCCAGAAGCCAACCGGTATAGGTAATTGGACCGAAGACGGGTTGTCGACGCGCGAATAAGCATTAGTAGCAGCCAAAGTCATCTCCGTGAACAAATCTGAATCCAAGAAGCAGCGCTCTATGTGTTCATATCGAGCATCACCAACCCCAGTATGGTGTGGCAGAGTCCTCACGGGATATCCTAGAGGGTCTGTGAAGGCAGCCCTTTCATCTATGGATTCTTTGACTTTCATTATGAAGACATCGCCCTTCAGTAGGGCTATGAAGTGCCCATTCCACTCCAAGTGCGGTCTGTTGTCATCTATCGTAGGCCTGATAGCGAAGATTATATATGTTCCATGCAAGCTCTCCATCCCTGGGGGTTCCCAGAGGGCTCGGAACATTTGAAAATCTGTATCCCAAACTGGGTACTCTCCAAAGAATCTTCGGAGGTCTGGAAATCGGCATCTGCACCCGGGAAGGTCATAGTCTCTGATTTCAAGGTCAACGTAATGGGGTCTTTCATCAGCGCTGACTGGGATCCGGATGGCTGTGACTGGGTAATCATCCTCCACCATAGGGGCGGGCTGAAGATGCATTGGTGTTCGACCTCGAGGTGCACTTTGGCTCTGTTGACGCTCGAGACTTGGTCCCTCGCGCTCATGCTGGGAACTAATGCCATTTACAGTATATCTGGTAGGGGAAATGACGCCATTCTGCTGATGCTGTGGATTTATACCGTTTGACTGATACCCGGAGTTTATACCATTTGGCTGATACCCAGCGTTCACACCATTTGGCTGACGCCCGGCGTTCATACCGTTTGGCTGATACCCGGAGTTCACACCGTTTGGCGTATATCTGGTAGTGGAGATAACGCCATTCTGCTGACGCTGTAGATTTATCCCGTTTGTTTGATACCCGGAGTTCACACCGTTTGGCGTATATCTAGTAGTGGAGATAACGCCATTCTGCTGACGCTGTAGATTTACCGCGTTTGTCTGATGCCCGTAGTCCACACCGTTTGGTTGATGCTCGGGGTTCATACCGTTTGGCTGACACTTGAGAGTTTGTGGCGTTTTGCTGTTGCTGGGTGTTTATGCAATCAAGCGTAGCTCTGGAACTCAGTACTATTGTCTCGACGCTTTAAGGCTTCAGGTCGTAGCCGTGTGAGTAAGCTTGCACTCTGAGAATTGAATTGATAGTAATATATGCACTGTATGCAAAAGCTTCTGTTTCTAAGCTATTCGGAAGCTCAATTTAGCGATGATCTTAATGTATGCAGGACAGGTCTTGAGAGCTCCACTTCGTTGAGATTAGGTGACGATGGCAATGGTTAGCGCCTGGCTACTTCCAACTTACATGGCAATCAGAGAGTTTTCTCTCTATCAAGGCCGCACTTTCCTTAGAGTTCTTGCTCCTCTAGAATACGCTGCATCGGCAGTCTGCCACAAACAACATTTCCATGATAGCCCACGAGATGGGACTTGTTGAGTAGAAATGAATGGCCATGATTTCCGAGTTACTACAAGGTCTGCGTACTCGGCTCTTTAAAGCTCTCGAAACAGGCTTTATTGCGCGCAGCTATCAGAACTGATACACATTCCATTTCACAGTATCGCGACACAGCATTCACGGAAACAATGTTATAGAATGATGCTCCTTTCTTTTGGGGTGGATGCCCTAGGTATAACTAAGAACATATCTTTGGGCTTGTACTATGGTAGGGCTGACCATAACTTGCAATGGGACGCTAGTTCTGCCAGCGCGGCTGGTTTTACATGCCTACCTTACGGTAGGTATCTTCCTAATTGCTCCTTACCAGGATCCACAGGTCCATAAATGAGCAGCTTTGAATACTTTGAGCACAGGGGATCTGAATGAGTGAGATGCTGCAGAGGTACTATGACTTCGACTATATGAGTAAAGCCGGTATTATCTTCTGGCAAGCCACCTCCCTGCACGTTCTTGGGGGGAGGCAGTGTCCGCTGCTTAGCTGTCCAAGGGCAGCATCCTTTTCAACGTGGTCTGTGTATAATGCCACGACTATGGATTCCTGGCATACCATGTGACCAACCGATTTCGTTACTAAGTCAAACTTGAAAAATCTCCAGTTTCAGGTATCCGGACTAGCTCCATCTTCTCTTCTTAAATCCTATCTTTCGGGACAATCATTCCTCCCCGCGTTCCGATATTGGGGTACCGGAAAATCCGGAGCCTTCCTTATGGGACGACATTAAGCAAGTTACCTGCATGGCGTTGCACAGCATGTCAAAACTCATCTGATTCGCCAAAGCCAGACCAAACAATCTTGGATGTGCATTGAAGGCTCAAATGACCTGCCCCGAAGCGATGCCTCGAGACCAATAGACTGCCAACCCCAATCATTGATGAGATCGTTAACCTTGATATTGGCTTGATAGTATTTCAGCGAACCCGTCATATAAGATTCCGGGAACCCGGCATGTGGCATTTCTCCTATTTCGGGGCAATTGCCTGGGAAGACATTCCAATTATTAACGTCACTACTAGACTTTTTTATGGCGAATGGTAACAAGTCTAGTATCAAAATATGGGAGTCATGGATTCTTAGTGTCCAACCCATCGATATTTGGTAGACTGTTCCCAAGGCTTCCAACGTGCAAGCGAATTCTCCAATGGCTTTTCCTGATATTGTAGAATGGCCAGAAGATTCCTCGAGCCCATGCCAGGGGCCGCAATTTGTACTTGGGCAAGCATAAATACGTAGTCTAGGATTGGTTAATCCCGTACTCTACGAGCCATGTTTTAAGCCTTTAAACGTACACATCTGAAGCAGAGACGTCCAGATATGCTCATCTGCATGTCGGTCCATTATGGGATACACGGGACTTGAAGATGAGTCATTACTCTTTACTGGCTGGCCAAGTCGTGCTCGTGATTGGCTATTGTAGGCATTCGTATATACCTCTTTATATCTCTCCTCAAAGTCATGCTCAAATCTGTGTCTATAAGTAAACGCAATTCGATAAAGCTTTCATTAGAACGCTATGGTAGACACTGATGTCCACCTTCAGGACGTGCTTATTGGTCTTTAAGACGGAACCAAGTGCTTTGAGCAAGGGGGGATCTGGGATGAGTAACTCCAAAAAGTTGGTAGATCGTCAAAGAGACTATGCTAATAAAAACTCGCGGCGCAAAGAGCTCGTTGAGAATCTTCGCGATGAATTTATCATGAGAACAGGGTTACCATTGCTGGTACCATAGAGCGCGTAAAAGTGAGATCGACAATGAAAGGCTTGGGCTATCTGTTATTGGACGAGTCAGCATGGATCATACCTACATAAATCAATGACAAGCCTACTATGTCGCAGTTTCAAAAAGAGCATTGGGCAATATGTACCATTCGAGGCACGAATAGTGAGCAAGTTATATTTTTGACTGTGTGTATAGGCGAAGAGATTCCCGAATTTTAAAGTCATTGCATATGGCCCACGATTCTGATACACCCTATATTTAGCCAAAACCAATGACCAGCCAGGAAAAGGAATTTGTACCTCAAGCCTTGCATACTCAACTACAACTGGCGCCCCAAGATTGCTCGTTGCCGAAAGATCTCGAGACATTCCACATAGCAAGACACACTTGATGCAGATCCAAGACAGAGACAAATCTCACGGGGGTTCATCTCATGAAAGCAGACGGATCACAATGTCGCCCAGCCGCCTCAAGCAAGCCCGCGGACTGTCAAGTTCAGCAACCGAAAGTATCAAAGCCAACATCCAGGATCCATGTTCCCTAAATAATCCGATCATGCAAGTAATGAACTCTCCATCTTTCCATGCTACGCTAACACGTACAGGTAGTAGATTATTCCGAGGAAAGGTACGGCAGGGTCGTCATGTTAAAAGACTGCAAGCCCAGTTTCTGATAAGCCACAAATTCCAGTGGCTCCACGACCGTGTCATATTGCATGCTCAAGATGAACTACAAGAGTTAGAGAAGCGTCTTGAATCCCTATGATCAGCGGGAGGTCGCTCACGATGATAAGAAATTGTTGAAATACAGGCACGAATACGATAATACGCGTAAGTCGCCAAGGTAAAGGTTGCTGCTGGAGATTGATTAAGGTGAAGGTGAAACATTCTATTCAAGCATGCGTCCATTCGTTCACCTCTTCAGTATCTCCACGACTCCGCTGCTGCTTCGCCCCCATTTGGCTTTGATCATGTCAGCCTTGCGATCTTGAAGTGTAGTACGCTGATATGATGTAGCCAATTTCCCGAACGGAGGAGCCAGAAGTCCAAGCAGGGATCAAACCCCTAAGTTCCCCCACCCCTCTTTCCCTCCGAACGGAACGCTTGGAGATATTCCTGCGTATAATACTCACGATACTTGCCGGTGTCGTGCTACTCGTGCCTGTGCACATATTCTTCGAAGTTCAACCCCATCAAGACAGCACAACGTTCGTGAAAGTAGCAGGTGGCAGACTTTGACTGTTGTTTTTCTCAAGCAGAGTTAGTACTCTCGATCAATCTCTTGTGCTGTCCTCACACACACATGCAAGGAGAAAGCAGGTCTTCTCGGCCGCGGTGGCTTATTATGGGATCTTGGCCTTTTTCTCGCGAATGGTAGTACCGTCCCGGCTCCTCCAAGTAACGTTTCATATCAGACGTCATAGTAGCGAAGAGAGAGATTTAGCGCTGAGCGCAGTGATTTCTTGCTTCGAGGAAGATGTAGTAGTGTAATTAGTGCAGGCTTCGGATACCTCGTTCTCTTTTGGACCCTTGATACAATGATTGAGATTACCATAGAACAAATTGGAGATAGTTGCTAAAACCTCTTTAGCCAGAGAAATATGATACACATTTTCCCTTCAAACGTGTCTGTATATTCACCCTCGAAGGAAGCGTGCAGTACCATTAAGGCTATGTATGTGATTTATCTTCCAACGCCTGTGTTATGCATGGATAGCATTGTCCCTAGCCGTTGCTTTCGCCCAAACTTGCGTGAACCTAGTCAAGAATTGAAAAAGCCGGATCAGTCCTAAGGGCTGTTCGTTGTTAGGAGCCGACGTAGCTGCATTGCAGAGCATCACGAATTAACATAGGGCAATAAGTGGCTGTGGCAACAAGGATTTCTGGCCTGCTCCCTGCCATGACGAGTGAGCACGATGCTGAAAACAGCATTTTAGATGAGAAGACTGTAAGTTTCTGAAATGTATATTCGCGCTTCGCAGCGGAGGAGTTAGTTGGTTGCAATTTGAAAAGTACAAAGACAGGCACAAAGAGCGAGATAGCTACTGCTATGGTAACAATAGGGTGCATAAGAGGCTCAAGACAGCTTGGGGGATTGAAGTAGAGCGTTGCGTCTTCACGCTTCATTCTTTGCTTGTGGGTTCTATAAGCACTTTCTGTCAGGGTTTGTCAGATTGCTTTGCCTTGAAGTACTGTAGGACTTTAGCCAGTAAAATAGCATTGATGGCAGGCACTCACCTTCGTAAAGTTACTTGAGACCCTCTTTGACAAATCTGCATGGAATATGTGTAGCCAGCCATGGTCACCACCACAAGTTAAGGCCGCCACGTCTGGGCCTTCTTGAATCAGTCCGACTCGTTACGCACGGGACCCTTTGTGTTCATAATGAGGGCATGAATATTTCTCTGGAACCTCTTAATACGCCGCTTGAGTACTTCCATCTGTTGCATTGACAACGAGGCTATTTCTGGGACCCTAAGTGTCAGCCGACCTTTACTGGAGATACCTATTACCGCGGCCCACCAGAGTCTCGATCTTGGTATGGAATTATACCATTATTATTTTTTGGCCCCTCTAATTACGGCAGTGTTAGTCAAGCCAGGACGACTCCAAACTGTTTGAGTCGCCCTCATTGTATTCCCACTTGTTCAACCTTTCTAATTTATCTTGTAATTTGGACAATTCGTCTTGAAGGAGCAAAGCGCATAGGTTTGAAGCCATCCGAGCCTCCTGTATATTAAGAAATCCAGATCAGAATTCTCGATAGCAGCGGCTCTGTCGTATCTTCGAGTGTAACCGTTGACTATCAATCTATGAGTAGTACTCGCAGATAGAGGTAGGAAAAGCGTACGTGAATAGACAGATTGGTCCACATAACTTTATCATAACCAGGCAGAAGTCTGCTGTCAAGATGAAGTGCTTTCATGACACGAGCTGATAAACTCGTCGCTCTCGCTGGACGTTGATCATTATATCAACGCCTCTGAACGGAGATATCAGACATCTACCAGCACAGCAGCTCCCTCTTCCATAGTACTTCCAGCATGTGTTGAAATGGACATTTTAGACTCCATGCCCCATCAGTCGGACTTGTTATAGATCTCTCAAAGACTTGTTCAAGGTCTCAACTTAGGCGAAACTTCTCCGCAGCTTCATTGTTCGTTGAAGTTCCTACACCGGCATCACTCTGTTCTTGGGTTGTCCGTGGTATTGCACGAGCCCGCCAAAGTGACTACCTCCGTAGGTCTCCTCCCAATCGCACATTTCACGCCCAACGCGTTTATGTTGCTTCAAATTCCCAAAGAACCTCGGCGATCGTTATGGAGGCTCGACATGTTCGATGATTTTGCGAGGGTTATGATCGGCAAAGCATTCATAAACGCTGTCAGTCACGATTCGAACCAATGATATATTGGCTCACACCCCCTCAGGGATGAGTCATATCTCGAAAAGGCTTTCTATATATCAAGAAGATCCATTCATGTGGAAACATTCCAATCAACAGCGTTGATACAAGCAGTAGTGTCTGTCGGAGCGTGTCTTTCATGAGCTGTTGGTACAATGTGATAACGCTCAGAATCGTGAGGCAGTAGCCTAGCTCAGAGTAGCCGGGAGTGGCCCGCAAGGTCATCATGCATCCAGTCTCCCTAGGTCCATGACTCACGTGTCGACATCGGTGAACTTCGCTGCCGTAGCAGAAATACCGCTGGGTGCTTACGGACTCCCATGTAAAATCAGGTATGGCGGATATCGCCGAGCCTAGGCCATGGAGCCTTCCCACGTACTGGAGATACCACCTTTTTCTTGCGTGACGGTAGATTCAGCGTCGGATGCTGGACAGAACGCCATTCGGCCGTTGGTAAACCCCTTATGACTCGAGACAGCCAATAGCGAGGAATGTGGATTAGATCAATCCTCGGATTCAAGGCCTCGGTGACGGCTGCGGCATCACTACGGTGTTAAAGAATTCTGAGCATAGCGACATTTGAGAGAGCCAGTAATGATAACAGGACAAAACACAGAATCATAATGGAACACGCGAGTCCCAGCAGAATATCAGTTGCTTGGGAAAGTCTCGCTGTTAGCCACTTCATGGAGATAAGATCAGAAAATTTAGGCCAGTGCTCGCCGAAATCTGGCCATGCATAGCTGCAAAGAGATGTTGAAGGCAGAACGGAAGTTATAATCAACTTGCCATTCTGCCTAAATGACTGATTGCTTTATTTATTTTTTGGAAACGTCAAAGTAACAGCCGACCCCCTTGGCTGTTGAGAAAGGATGCTACAACGAAGCAGCACTACTCGGTGTAGAGCAAATGGCCTGGGACGTGTCTCAAAGAGGTTCAAGTGAGAGGCCATTTCCATGTGTAGCAATCCAGTGGGTCCCTAAAACTTGTTGTCCCTAGAGCGTATCCATGATCCCCCTTGTCTTATTGCTCGTTCTGTAGGACGTAGCATTTATCGGCGCATGCAGTCGTGCACAACTTTCTGTCCCAACCAGTCTCCATTGAGATTTATATGCTGCCGTATTTTGCACCATAGAAAATTCCCAGCAGCCCAAGTAGTTGGTTACTCCCATTTCCACTTATGATCATATAGATTGACCGCCATGTTGGACCCACAGCTCTCGTAGGACATCTCTGCAGGTTCCGAGTCTTGTTCACGAACGCGTCGATCTCTAAACACTTGTATTTGCCGTATGATACAGGGTCACTAGGGGAGGAGGTTTGCTGAACGAAGATGACGGCCTTGGTATCGAGGGTGCATTCACGGAAGGCAATGGTCTTCTAGGCGCTGATAAGATGGTAAGTACGATATGGAGTTGTTAGTAGCCCTAGGGAGATGATGATAAATGCACAAAGATGCCTTGTGAACCTAGAAACGGAGAGAATGAGGACTGTCACATCAAGGTTCAGATAGTTACGTAAGCACTGCATGGTGCATTAGCCGATGCATGACATACTGCGTACATCCGCCACTAGTCCATCCCTGAACCGACATCTTCATGTTCTTCATCCGACGGGATTATCTTCATTCATGTAAAATCAACAACGCAGACAGCCCGATTGTGTATGGTTTCGCCATGCCACTGTCACATTACCAAGGTAGATGCTAGTTGGGCAACTACACTGTTGCAGGCATGTAGCTTGTCAGGAGGCCGTGCACCACCAGCGCTAAGCCTGTCATATAGTGTGGCACGTCAGCGATAGCCTTGTTACGTGCAATAAGGCTGCAAGGTGCCTAATCGGCACCGACAATTCCCGAGGCTACTTTGTGGTGATCGTAGCCTTTGGGGCCTAACAGTGTTTCATTATGCATTTCGCCAAATCCGCCTTGATTTCCTGAGTATGCAGATGAATGCACGCCCTGGCAATGGGCTAAACCATTGCCTTCTTCCATTAGCGATTCCAATTCGCTTACATTGAGGAGCCTTGTACAGAGCTCGGGAATGATACAATTGAATGCACAACTTGAACGTTGTTGATTGACGGTGATGGAGTGCTGATGTAGCCGGCTAGAACGAGCGTGATGGCATTCTGGTGGCTAGCCTCAAGTGGAGGAACCTTCTCAATAGTCGAATAGGGAAGCGTGGGGGAAGATTGAGGGGAATTTGTAGCCACGCAGTCGGTCTCGGCCTATTCTGATAAAAATCAAAAGTGCGAGAAGCATGCTTTGTCTGTACTGGTGCGCATATATGTCTTCCCGCTTTGTGCCCCCTGCACTACACATGCTGCTCCGTCTAAGCGCTTCACTCATCGTAGTTGCAACCTCACATCAATGACTCCCTGAGCGTTGCCCATGTCCATTGTATTTCAGGAATAGCACTCGCTCCCAGCCTGCATAGCTTCTGCTAGATATGTACCAAGTTTAATCATAGAATGTTGGCTTGCGCTCCTGCCGATTGAGGAGGGTTATCTGGTGATGTTAGGGCCACGGCTTAGACACCTCCGGTAAGATAGAGTCTGCAATGGTATGTTTTCGTACCTATATATATAGAGAATTATACGCGTGTTCAGCATAGAGCGAGGGGCATAAAAATCGAAAATTAGGGGTGTTGAGGGAAACATAAAATGTGAGTATTGTTATACATGCTAACCACTTTTCTCTGTAGCAATAAGATTTCCAAGTAAAACCGAAACAAGGCAGCCCAAGACCTGATAGATTTCGAACAACTCCGAACGCCGCCCATCTCTACACTCGTTATTTGTCCTTCCATTTCCTTCTTGCATTCCTCCAGGGAGATCTTGAGGTTATCTTCAATTTGACTGTACGGATCATACCCCTTATGTTAAATCTTGTACCATGATATTTGCTGTATTGCCCAAGAACACGACCAGGACAGCGGAATAAGCTGCAGTAGCGGTGAAAACCTCTTGTCTTCGCGCCTTTGTGAAGATAGAACAGGAAGCGGAGAAGGCAAGAGTAAAACAAAAGATTGTAAGGATCTGGTAGTTGCTCTTACGTTCAAATTCCTCTTTCGAAGTCGGCTGAAGTCTGAAGAGCACGAAAACAGGGACAAGGAGTAGAATTGCTGCTATTATGGTGATGACAATTCGGAGCAGAATGTCAAACCGCTCGGCAGAAAGGAGGTTCAATTCTTCACTCCCTGTCTTGGCTTTCTGCTCGGAACTTCGGAAGATTGCCTTTCGACCTGTTAGCTCGATATCTACAGCCGATAAGAAGCGTCATGATCTCTATATGTCAGGAAAGAGACATCCAAGGGATACATTGTTTGGCAAGCCAAATAAGAATGAGACTCACTAAGGTTGCTCGCCTGGAAAGCCAATTTAAAGTGTCTTCTAGGAAGGTGTTTAACCAGCCGTGTTCGGTCCCGCATCCGACAGCTGCTAGATCGGGTCCTTGGCGGATCCAATTGGCCTCCCCCTGAACTAAGCTTTGGGTGTTGTTGATTAGGTTATGCAAATTGCCTTGAGCTCGCATTGATGGCCTTTTGATGGCTTGAACATCCCTTAGTCTCAGAACCGCTTTGTCTGCAGGGATGTTATTTTAAGAAAAGGTAAATCTTCAGCGTTGCGCCTGTAACTTACCATACTGTTTGAGCTTTACATGAAGCTTAGCGATAAGTTCCTGACGCCTTGAATCACCAACAGCACGGTCTCTACGTCGTGATATGAGCTTCTTTGGATCACCATCACTGAATTCCCACCTATCAAGTCTTTCCAGATCCTCCTGTATCTCGACGAGCTCGTCTTGTAAGTACAGCAATGCGTATTTGTGTAGAAACCCAAATTTGCGGCATATTAAGAAATCTGAATCTAGATCCTCAATAGCAGCGATTTTCCCATATCCAACCGGATATTCGTCCACTAAAAGCCACGTTTAAGTTTTTTGGGAATCATTTGATTGGTAGAGTACCTACATGAACGAATAATCTGCTCAACTCTCTCATTGTCATAGCCAGGTGGATAACTCTTTTGGAGATGAAGTATTGCCTTAATCCGGTTACGTAACGGTGCGCTCCTTGCTGCTTATTAATTTAGCTCACTGGATGACCAGAGAGGATGTCCGTCTTACAGTTACCATTTTCTTCATCTACCGACGACTGCGAATCGAAAGGGAAAGGTATTTCTGACACGCTGTCTCTTGGAGACGTTACACTGTCCTGCGGTTGTGGTGGGTTATTGTAGCCGTTCCTAGACTCTGGCACTCCGTCGACAGTTGTGGTCGGTGGCCCGAGCACATGTCTGTTCCCTTCATGTAGTTCTGGCATAGGCATAGTGCAACGATGCGACTATGATCATCGTCTTTTGGGCCACCTGGACATACGGGTGCATGTTAGATATGATGACAAGACTAAAAGGCTGCGGCAGACGCGGTGCTCGCCAGAAATCAAGGCTGAGGCGGGCGTCATGAAAGAGGGGAGATTTGAGCCTCAAATGAGGCATAGAGCACAAGAACAGATAACCCGAGCTCCACAACTAATCTAGGTAACGATTGGCCGGGAATTACGAGACAACAAGGGAATGTGACATGCACCGCTTGGAGATGCTAGCCGAGGGCTTGCAGCAGCCCTCATCAAATGACGGGCTGACTTGACTCATCACCTTTGTGATCTTAGTAGCAATGAGTGGACTCGCTCTCCATCATTATTGTTTCAAGGCTTACATCTTACATGAACAAGTGTCTCCAACGTGAGCTGTTCAACTCTCAGGGAATATTGGGGTCCTCTGCGCACGTTCTTACGCCCAAATTGTTGGAAGGGTAGCGTGCGCAGCCACTACACCAGTACAGGGCTCCTATGCCGCTTCAGGGCCCGTCAGCGACTCCCCAGCGACTCTTAGAAGGGGTCCTTGACTGCCAATGATAAGGTCCTTTGCCTAGCTCCCGCATCAGGGTGGGGGCAGCACATTAGCACCAATCGCGCGACCCAGTAATTGAGCCTCAGTCAATTGTGCAATGTTTGTATGATGCCCATTGGATCCCACAGGGTGTAAGGCCGTCGAATGGGAATTAGAGGGAAATGAAAAGATGGTCGACGATCGCCGATCCGCCCGATTGAGTCCTCCAACACCGCCAGCGCTAGCAGCACCGGAGAATCAGCGAGTACGCTAGCGGATCCTTGCCGTGCATAGCGTGCATAGCGTGCATAGCGTGCATTACAATATGTGTCTGTGCATGACCTGCGACTTCCGACTCCCCTGCCACTGAACATGCCACACTCTAGCATACAGTAGTAGCCCGCCAGGTCTTCCCCTTTCTCATGTGAACACGTTTTACGATCGTGGTATTCTATTTACGAAGTGGTGTCATGCATATCCAATCATTTCCATTATTATGTCTGATGGAGCATATTAAGTCATTATCACTCATTACAGGAATTCCAATCCACCCTCAGATACCCATCTGATTTCTCTACCATATGGTAGCGGCCCATCCTTGACCCTGTACCACCATTCTCTCGTCCTCTTGTTGAATCGCATGCAACAAATCCACAGCCGTCGGCGGGACGGATAACCATTGATAAGATCCCCTCGGTCGTAGACTTGGTCCCCGCTATCGTATTTTCTTGGTGCCTCAAAGATTACCATGTCAGCTTGATGGCCACTGAACCAGTGCCGTCAGTACCTCTGAGTGTCTTTTGTGAGGCGCATAATGGACTGATCGGAAGTCGGGATCAAAAGTGTCTATGGATCGCCTCTCCGTTCTCTTGTCACATTAGTCTCGAGGCAGCAACCCGTTACTCCAAACGCACCTGTCTTCTACTGGGACATACTGTAGAGCTTGGCATCACGTCTGGAATGATCTTCTATACACAACTTGAGACGTACTCGAGTGCTTGAAACGTGCGCTTGAATCGTCTGCGACTGTATTGATGAGAAACGAAGAGCAGAGGCACAGAAGACCCTTTATAAATCTCATAGGCCCCTTATCTTTCTATCCTGCACCCCACGCGGCCGAACAAGTATTGAAAGAAAGAGCCGCATCAGTAAATAAGGCTATATCACCCTCAGTTACGACATCTTCAATTGTGACAGCCCAAGAGACGCCGCCACGTCACTGCGCTTTCACAGAGTTTTGTTGCAATCTACGATCCGATTTCAAGCAAACACAATTGATTATAAGGGTTGAACAAAGACTCATCCCATCAATCGGTGATCATGTGGCTTGAATCACGCTCACAAGATGATGCGAAACTAGTGGTGCCTAGCGCCATTTTCAGCCTACCACACGGTCGAGAAGCTGCAGATACCGCCAAGTATACGTGCCCAAACCTCTCTATTCGGGCAGCAGAAAGTCGCGGTGCGGCCAAGGCTGCTTGTCTTTGGCCCCAAGTTCTAATCCTCACTAAATAAGGGTTACGTCACGATCTTTCACCAGGCCTTACACGATCAGAGCAGGAGCAGCAGTACGTCTGACATTTCATCATTATTTACTTATGACTCAGCAGCAACACAGACTTAATTGGTCAACATTGCTCCTTGCTAATTGTGTCTGAATAAGCAGTAACAATGCAACTCTGCCTAGATCGGTTAATATAGCAAACGTGCGATTTCTCAGCCTTGCCAGATCCAATGTCTTGATACTATTAGATGCCGTTAACAGGATACCTATAGAAATCCTGTCTCCAGCATCTCAGAAATGAGGTTTCCCCACCTCACGAGGAACACTACTGCTCTGCCCACTTCCCGTCCGGATTCTCCTAATCAGCTTGTGAGCTGTGATTAGCGGCCCCATATACCAAAAGAAAGGCCACTTGGAGCCAGTGAAAACTACACCAATGTCATCACAAGCTGCCAGAAGCTCCAAATTTGTCTGTATGCTCAATAGTCGGCATCGGATTCTCCCAGATTTTAGCCATAGGCGCCATAGTCGTCTCACTTGCTGACATGTACTCCAACCCGCACTAGCGTAAACGAATTTGAAACAGTTCTCACCCTGCAATTGTTTCAACAAATGGTCCTGCAGATATTGCTAGTAGTATTCTCGAACAGCGAGCTCGGAGACGGTGATCAAAACACATTGCGGCAAAGGGTTTTAGACGTTGAAAGATCTACTAGAGAGGAGAACCAACTGTAGAAACTTACAGATGGAGATAAAAGCCTGTACAAGCCAAAAAACTTCAATCATTGAACGATGCCTTTGACGATTGAATGTATAATATGTCATTGAGTATTGGAACACGGACTCATCCACTCACTTTTGAGCTCCAGACCCCAAGGCTTACTGCTAGTGCTTGATACGTTGAACCCCACAAGGCTAGAACCATGACACGACTTACGACCTGACATTCCACTTGCGCTATTGGAGTAGTCAGCACGGTCAGGAAGTGATAGCGAGACAGGCTTTTCGTCGTAGTCGATTCCCCAAGGCCTGTGAATAAACAGACACTGAGGGTCTACGATTGAAACACTCGATCTGCATGTCATTGCCAACACAGGAGGAGACTCAATTTGCAGACCACTACGGTATCAATCACCATCTCACTGTTGTAGACATCACAACAAAGAGTAGGAACTACGTGGAAATAAGTACCACTACCCAGCAGCGGAGCATTTATACTTCAGCCTAAGCACGTGGTAACGGCACGGTATGGGAACTAGAAAACCCTACCATGGTGTATCATTGTATAATTCCACCTCATCCGCTCCTCTTGTACCTTCCAAATTAGGCGGTATGGGCTAGGATTGCTGCTGTAACTTGGCAACCGGCATACTTGTCTCGAAGCTTACTTATAACTACATGGTTTGATGCACGCATAGCTAGCTCTTCCTCAGAGAAGTCGATAGAAAGGTCAACAGGTATCATTGTTGGATCACTGTCGCCACCAAGGTACCTTGATATCTTATACGAGGTACTCAGTGGCTTAGCTTGATTATTGACTAAGTTTTCAACGTGATGATGGAAGCAGTTTCGAGAAGGTTTTGAGTGGGTAGGTAGTGCCCATCCAGGATAACGCAGAGCTGCTGACTAACCAGTGTTTGTTTCTACAACCCACAGCCCGGGGGCGCTCTCTCTCAGCCAAGCCAGATTATCAGAGGCTCACAAAATTTCAATCTGAGAATTGATAGAGAAAAGTCTGCGTGTAGACATATAGAGCGACCTAAGTTTGCCAATCTCGTAGTACTATATCATTGTCCTAAACTCGTTGACTCCAAAGCTACAAAGCGATGTGATTGTTCAACCTGCGGAGAGACGCGCACACAGTTCTAGGTGTAGAACCACGGCGCGCCATTGAATGGCACACCGCCATCGAAATGACCCTAGACCATAACCCTAAAAGCCCTTCAATGGCTATCCACCTAACATCATATCCACACACAACCACGCATAGAAACAGAATTACTAGCTGTGCGAACGATAAAGCTAGCTGTCGCGATGCTAATACATTTTGAATTATTAAGTTTAAGTAGGTGTTGCCTAAGCCAGTATCTAAGGAATCTCGCCCATGCCTATAAAAACTTGGCTTTTAAGGGCCACGATACCTATAGTGTAAATTTACAGGCATAAGGTAGGCATATGCCCAGGCCCAGGCCCAGGCCCAAACATGAGCCTGGGCGCGGGCGCGGTGTGGGTCTGGGCGTGAGCGTGAGCGCACGCACAGGCGAATCACTTTCACAGCATGAAGTTTCTTTATTTCCTATCCGAATACTAGATAAAACTGATTTGGAATCGCGATTAGAATTGCGATAGTCAGCTTTTTGATTTGCACAGCTAGGATCTTAGTTTTCATGTGTGGTTGTGAGTGGCTATATTATTAGGTAGATGCCTAGTAAAATAAATATTTAACTCTAAAAATAATACATTTCGATGGCCGTTTACCTTATATCATGGTCGATATACAACTATATATATAAAAATAAACGGTTATTGACTCTCATACTCTAGCTAAACAATATTATTCTCTCTATCTTAAATATCGCTTGAACGACCCAGATTATATAAATAATAAATATATAGAATACTATAGTAATCGTCTAGTAATTTATATATTTTATATTTAAATCTTTGCGTAAGCTTTATAGATCTTTATTATATTAGAAATTTATTTTAATATCGCTAGTAAGAGATAATAAAAAATAGTAGATTATTAATTAATTATTTATAAAAATATCTTAGCTAGCTATATATTTTTTTCTAGTAAAATTAAGTATTTCTTAAAGAAATTCTTAATTATACTATTATATTATCTTTCTTTTATAATAGCTTTTTTTAGTAATAATAAATCTAAGTAATAATATTATTTTTAAGATTTTATATAATACTTAAAAATCTATATAAGATATAAT
>NAPT01000286.1:0-34476 GCA_002927785.1 Cladonia uncialis
ACCTCTACCGGGATCTGAGCTAGTTGGCTCGTCGGCAGCGTGAGATGTGTATAAGGGGCAGGGTGGGAGGATTGGGGGGTGAGTGGGGCAGTTGGTCAGGGTTTTAGTATGGAGTAGTGAGCTTTTGAGCAAGCAGAAAAGGATGTGTTGTGGGATGGTCTTCAACACGGCTACAGGTGATAGAATTGGTGCTTTCAACCTAGCATCGGCACACAAAATTGAGTTGCCAGACCTCAAGCGTTGAATATTTCTATGCTCTCATTCATAATCCAAGGATACCATGATATCTTCTGTCGGTGTGCCCTTAGCATCATGCCCTTGAACCCTCCGGTAATAGCCAGCGTGAGCCTAAGAATGCAACTTTTAATGCCCGGCAACCTTTGGTGTATTTTGTGTTCTCCACCTTTTGCTTGGACAGCGATTTCATAATCCGCTTCCAGAAATATATTCATACAATCCAGCCTGTCCATACTTCGTAACTACCGAATGGCTATCTAATGCGCCCATTTTCCAGAGTTGTTATTGCCATTCAATCTTTCTCCCTCACGCTGACTTCTTTCCCTCATGAGCCCTCACGGCTTCCTTCTCTGCACGGACATGCTTCGCGATGGCTGAAAGCCTGTCTTTCAATGTCCCAATGTCTGATTGAAGCTTTTTGAACTCTTCCAGAGCTTCCTCCAACCTTTTTTTGTCTGCAACCAAATCCTTCAAGGCTGCCTCTAATGATCGCATCTAAATATCTCCGATGCCGCCTACGCCTACCATCGTCATCACTGCTGGGTAGATGTAGTGGACGAAAACTTGCGAGAGCTGTCAGCAGTGGACGTTTTGAGCAATAGGGGTGACTCACACTTGTACGAGACTCGGGGTGCCATTATTGGAATGATTGGGAGCTGACAGACGCAGTTCTAGAGCTCTTGTAGGACTAGGCTTAGAGGTGGATGATAGCGAGTAGGAGAGAACGGGATTGCGAGGCGATGATTAGTCGAGTAGAAGAGTCGCAGATGCTGAGTCAAGCAGATAAAAGGTAAAAGGTTTGTAGGACTGGTGGAAAGCACGAAGGGTGAGGTACCATGGTCCAAGTGAGCCCAGCGAAGCCTTGTTTCTGCCACGTATTCGAGTATCATGGCGGCCTCATGACCATGAAAGCGCTCGCTTGGCTTGTATGATGATCATGAGAATACCGCATACCCTGTTGGGAGATACGTTCATAGCACATACTCAGGAGGGGAAAATGTAAAGGCGTCGGAGCATCCAGTAAGGTCCAGAGGTCTATCTTAGGGTTAGGGCTATGATGCCTACACTCATAAGTACCTGTACAATCTCAGAATTTAAAACTATGCACTACTATTCTCCAAATGTCACGCAACAGAGTCTGATCATGTAATCTCATGGCTTTATTCTTCGCAGTACTATCTCAAAGTTGCCACTTCTCCCTGATGCTGTTCAGTGCCGTTCCGCATGCTCCATTGGGAGTTGGCGATAGTTGAACAATGGTGGGTCGACTCACATGCAAACATACTCTCGAGGTGACATCCTAGGCATCGAAGAGCGTTTGTGGTTATCAAAGCATCGACCAAGACTTCCTCGCAAACAATCGCGCCGAGATCGATCAAACTGCTCTCTGAAGGGATGAGGTGGACATAGTGCGCGGTCATGGTGTTGTCACCTTCGATTTTGTCTCCCTCCGGAGTCAAGCTTCGATGCACATAAAAGGACAAGACTCAATGAGAATACGTGCGAACTCAATCTCCACAATGCCATCTTAAGAAATTGCAGTACCGGTAGTAGCATTGCCAACGCTCAACGGGCCTTCGACATACTTTTCCATTGATATTTCTATCGCTCCTCGGTCTCCCACATACACGGAACCCCCGGTAGTGAAATCAGGAATTCCCGGCTCTCTGCATGCGGCTGCCACCCGGCTAGCCCCGTTCCTGATCGTGCGCCAAGTACTTTGGTCCGGTTCTCCATCGAGGCCCACAGCGACTACACAGCTATCATAGCGTACTGATCTTGGGAGGCGGAAGATATCTATTGGACCCTGCATGTGGAACAAACCTGGCATTACTCCATCAGGAAGCAGCTGTGTCGCTCTCAGGCAGTGTGAATAATCAGCCCGCCAAATATCGAAAACTCCAGTATAGCAGACTACTTCGGTACTCAGAGACACGTTGGTAGAGGTCGTGATATCCGAACTTGTGTTGTTATCGTCGGAGGTTATTGCGGCGAAGGCGCAGGCCAGAAAGAAGCTGACCGTGATCAAAAGATTGGCAACTCGTGTCATCACGTCTATAGAAGCTTGCAAAGTCCCAATACACAAGTATGACCACTGAGCTATCAATGCACCTCTGCAAGATATATCAAATATCAAATCGATAAAAACAAGACAGAAATCTCGCTTCGCAACAATTTATGAGGGCAGGCCCCCAGCCTGGGGCAAAATGCCGCAGTTGCGACCCTGGGCGGGTGTCGCAAGGTTTTATTCGAACACGCTCTTATTCTCCGCGCAAAATTCTTCTTCGGCATTGCGATCCATGAATTAATGCCTCGAGAAGACGCTATTTGCTAAGATGGGATGGGTAAATGCGAAGAAAGCAAAAACCCTGTGCAAATCCCGTATGCAAGTAGAGATTTGAAACAGCTTTAAGCGACCAGAGGCCCTTTCATGGAACAGCCCGAAGAAGAAAGAGAGTATGGTCTGTACGTCCCCTCTGCCACGTACAAGACGCTATCCTTAGAGATAAGCTCATGAAAATAATTCGTCTGGAAATGATCGTCACAGATCTGTTTGAAAAGGCCTACGCCTGAAGTCTAAGTGCAGGACTTTGTGCGATTCATGTTGTTCCTTTGTTGATTGGAAGAGCAGTAGTTATTATGCTTGCTTGGCTGTAAGACGAGATGGTGTCTGGCTGTGTGAGGAAGAGTGCACTGAACGGGAGCTTATTCGCTCGGCCGCAGTATCAACGAGGGAAGCGGGACCTTTGCTTCTCAGTTCCGACAATGATGTGCGGGTGACAAAATGTACATTAAGTACATCATTGCATTCTTTGCTATGAGGCTTTGAAGAAGACCCGCAGAGTAGGATTACTCGCATACAAATTATGGTAAGGAGTGTGTTCCAGTCATTATATACAAAGAGATGTTGTCTACACCAATTAGATCTCCTCAGCTTGGTGCGGATGTACCTGCAACACTTTTAGAGAATGACGACATCATTTTCTGAGCTCATCTCCCTCACACATTCACTACATAATTCTTTTCCTAAATCTCAGTGGCCCGGAGATTATTCGACTAGAACAATAACTTGTCTTAACAGTCTAAAGGCATCTGTGAAGAAGATAATCTGGTAGTCTCTAGTGGATCTCTGATACGGACTCTCTTCGTACTCCTCGCGTCCAGCCATTATCCCCAGGAGCAGTCCGGAGTGAAAGCTTCAATTAAAGTTAACAACAATCATACACGATAAGCATGCGGCTCACGCGGCGCTTCACCATCCGGAAAGGATGGGCCCAATTCTGGATGTACCAGCAGACCTGGCTCATATGCATCGAAAGAGTGATCCTTCACCCACCCATCATATGTATTCCAGTCAACACAAACATTTGGAATATCGACATCAGATTCTGGAACGCGCATCTCAGGCTTCCAAGAATATGTTTGAACGCTTGCCGATGCGTGACACTGGACGAACTAGAGTCTATGATTTAGCATCCGGCCTTGTTTACGAAGGGGAAGAGTCCATGCTGACGTTTCGAAGGCTGTCAATGCAGTGATCGACGTGGGCACTGACTGAGACTCCATGATGTGGTTCGACGGCGTAGGCTTCTGGGTGCGCATATTTGAAAATGTACCACAGACAGTGTAGTTGGTGATACGTCTTTACTTTGTTAGTCAAGAGGCCGTGAATGTAGCAAAGCTCACTAACCTCGGGGGTGGCAATATGGTCTCCAGACCCACTGTTCAACCTCACGGATGTACGATTCATCTTCGTCATATCTTCTGGGCTGATTCTGATATGGTTTCCTAAGGAATTGTTAATCCTGGAGCCCGCTGCTGATCCTCCTAACTTACCCCGAAATAAATCCCGCCATGCGCGATCCACACCAGGGCTGACAGGACCCTTGTACTTGCTAGGTGCACTGACAGAGCTACTAATCGTTCGGACTTGATACCTGAGCGCCTCGGCCATCGGAGCTCAATTCTTAGTCAAAACGTGTCGAGCGGCCTCGAAAACAAGTAATACTTACAGTATCGAAGCGAGTCGGGACCGATCCTACAGCCCTGGTAGCTGTAATCATCCCGCGGAAAGCTCGTAGCAATGGGTCTGTTGATAACCAGGATCAATAATACCATTAGAGTGAGGGCCGTGAATGCACAGATTGTCAGCCCCTTATACAGATGCCCGTTGATCCAAATCATCAGTCGGCTTTGCTTCAGAGTCGATTGAGGCCAACGGTCTATGTTGGACTCATCATCTTGATCATTGAAAGGTTTTTCTCCTGGACTGAGTGAGGCAACGTGTGCAGAGGAGCTAGAAGGATGATTCTGTGTTCCACGGGAATTTGGGACCAGAATTCTCGATGCAGTCGGAGTCATGCTGACGTTACTGGTGTTTCGATCCTTGGGCTTGATGGAGTCTTGCTGTACTTCAGAATGCCGGGATGAGAAGTCCTGATATTGCCAGACTGCGGGGAAAGTCGAGCGGGAAGGTCAGAGGCTACCGAGCTGGCAATTTGGGCTTCTGGTACTGCTACCTGCTCTTACGGCCGCGGATATCATGGCTCTGCACCACACCGCCTAAGCATGGCTGCCTTGCTTACGGACGTACCACTTGTACTGCCGGAAACGCTGAGATGGTTGCAGACGGATAGTGACGGCGGGCATAGTCTGGAAGACGAACTAGTCACCGCTTCAGTGACCACTGCATGTTCCTTGCGCTCGGAGCTTTTCGGGCTCAGTCCGTTGCACATAAAGGCGGAGAGCCAGCCCAAAAGATATCTGCATCATGCAGCTTGTTCGGAATACTTGGGGGAACGGGCCAGGTGACCAGATGCGCGCATGTGAAAGTCTCCAGGGCCGCCTGCAATATGTCACCTCTCGCTCATTCACCACTGATATTGCGATCTATGCAATTTTCTTCCGCTCCACCGTTGATGAAACGGAGCACAAAAACGAAGTGAACATATGCTGAATACGCAAGAGCTGGAATGCAAGACCGTCGAACGTGGTCATCTATGTCGAACCGGCCTGATTACGTCTTCCAGCCAGCATCTTTCATTAGGTCTTCTGTCGATCAGTTTAGCTGATGTGATTAACGGTAAGTTAGCTGAACGAGTGAACGCCAGCATTGCCACACATTACTTGCGCAGCAATACCTTCACAGAGACCTCAAAGCTCCTCTCTAGCGCCATGATCCATCCCATTAGCGTAGACTCAATGCACTGCAGATCTGGTGCAGGACAAACTCACGGCCGTAGGAATAATTCACCGCTGGATGAACACTTTGCAAGTGGTTCCAGATTGACATCACCCGACTGTTGCAGCATGCAGTCAATGCCTGGCCATTGTCCCACATCAACGTTCCAAGCCGGTGCTTTTTCCGCATTGGACTGTTTTAGACCGCTGTTACAGGGCACTAGTATCCATGCCTGGTGTGCGACTTGTCTTTGCTCGTATGAATTTGTTGAACGTGAGCAGAGCTTTCCCCGGACCACTTGCCATAGCACTCGGAAAACGAAAACAACATGATGACTGCATTTTATGCGGGCTGTATGATTAAGTAGCATAGGACTGAGTTGAATGTTCGAAGCCGCGGATACGGAAGGGCTGAACATGGGGTGAGCGCCACTTTTCTGTAGTACCATTTCGCCCTAGGATCGTGCTATATGTTGGGCCTGGAGTCCACTATTTCCCAGTCCCCCTTAGGTTCCCAACATACACAGGCTCAGTCCAACAGCCCCAGCCAAACACTATTTTTCTTTACAAAACGATCAAAGCAACACCCCTTCCCCATCATGAAGAAACTCTTCATTACGGTACTCGCTATTGCCCTAGCGTCGGCGGCACCTACATCCACCAGTATGTTGTCACGCAATGGCCCCCTGCTCTCAAGGCAGAGTCTCGGTGATGAACTTGCGAAACTACCATACTAATGATGTTGACCAAGCAGACGGTGCTGCTGCACCGGAAAAGCGTCAAGCTCCCCCGGATCGTGAAGGCAATCCATGGGAACCTTGGCATGGCAATCCATGGGGAATTGACGATAAAGAGAAGCGTCCGGACGCGGCCCCCGATGACGACAAAGTCAAACGCTCCGATGAAACAACAGAAGGTAATCCTTGGGCACCTTGGCATGGCAATCCATGGACAGATGACAAAGAGAAGCGTCAACACGAGCCGCATAAGGATGGAAATCCTTGGGGCCCATGGACTTAGGATAAGGAGCAGCAAAAGATGAAGGGTCGTGTGGGAAGTGAGAGAGTTTTCAGGCGGTTTTTCATGCGATGTCGACAGAATGGTAAATACGGTGGGTGGGAAGTTGAGAATTTATATTGAACGGCGGAGAATTACTCAATCCATACAGTTGCTTCTCATGTAGCTAGGGAAATCGGGTAGAGTAGACAATGTGAATTCTTTTGACAGATATGCCCAAGCGCGCAAATGATCACGGTGACGTGCTGATCTATCCTTGTTGGAGTATTTGAGGGAATAATAGAGAAAAGTAATGAAAGGCTAAAAATAGACTACCAATGCAAGCGATGTGGCTGGCTTCTAGACCTTGAGCATATGCATCTGAAGTCGGACCTGAATCAGCAATTATCGTCAATTGTTCGCCATCTCCTGATCACAAAGCCTACTCGTCCACGGTTTCTTCCTCGCCTTCACGGTATCTCTCAGGCATATTTGATTAACCGCTACAACATGGCAGGGACTGGAGTAATCGAGCTACTGAAATGTGGACGGTTCGCATGAACAAGGATCGCCGGGCTCATTGCCGAAGATTCACTCTTTTTCTCGTAATGCATCACCAAAGAAACCGCCGAGAGGTATGGCTTCGGATGTCTCGTTACAGCTTGATATTGAGCATGTAGGAAGAATTGCCACTTCTCCATATTTCTGTTTCGATTCTTTTACATGCCAGCGGCAGGGGAAGAGGAGGCGCTGGGTGCCTGTTTGGTTTGGGTGTTAGTACGATCTGGGTTGGTGGAGAGGGAGATCGTCCACTAGAGGGTTGTGTTCCTGAGGTATCACGAGGGGGGAGAGAATGACTCGTATGTACGGCAGAGGCGAGGGTGCTAACGAGCTTGAGTGGTCACAGTTTCGGGCTGGGGGAGAGCTTGTCTCCCTAGCTTTACGGTCTTCGAGGAAAGTACTAAGGTTGGGTGGGTGGCTGAGTGTTCGTCATGCAACGTCCTGGGATCACAACGAGGTTGGCATTGCGCGGGGCGTTGAAGTATAAGTCAGACTTGGGTTTCTGCTGTGTTGTATGGTCGCTGTCATGTAGGCTCGATCCTTTAATCTGTCTGGTCAAGGTTCTCGAGGTTAAAAGTCCTGCCGCTTTGCACGACCCAAGACCTGCTGTTGGTATAGCCGAGTAAAAGCATGGTCTTTGGGGTCAATTAGACGGCTCGAATATATAGCAGATGTCTCATGGCGTTGTTCTTGATGCTGATGTAGACGAGTTTGGAAGAGAATTGATCGTTCGCTCATTGTAAGCTAGTATTGAATCCCAACTGAACTAGCCATCTTTAGCTCGCTCTTGCTTTGTATCGCTAACGGTATACTCGACAACGATCTCGGCACCCGATCAAAACAAGCTGTTGCAGCATCTTTCGAATCCATGCTCTCATCGTTCTCACTCTTAATGCCAGTGGAAGGCAATGGAGTTGTTTGCTTATCGTCAAAGATTGCCGCATTGGGGGATTTGTCAGGGATGAAGGGCCGCAGGGATGGCAGGATGAAAAGGAGTTGATAGATGGCCGTCAGCTGCTCGATGTTGGATTGGAAGAAAGTTTTGGAGTGGGGGTTGTTGAAGGTTTCTATGTTGGCATCGATATCTTTTCGGATGTTTTCGATGGAGAGGATGAGGCTGTCTTCATTCAGCATCCGGCCCAATGAGATCATCGTCGTGACTGTCCTCCTTAAGAATATGCTAAGATGTGATGTAGCTTACCTCTCAATATTCGTTCTAGTGACCTCCTTCTCCGAAGCAACATTGCCTTCGCCGGACAAAGCTTGCTGTTGCAACTCGTCGTATTTACCCTGCAGGGTATCCAGCAGACTCCTAGTCAAGGCTTGCAAACACATCGAGTCCTCCAACGCCTCATGAATAGTCTGGACCCCCACAGCACCATAGAGATCTAGGGAATGTGTAGAGTTGACCACAGATTCCTGCATATTCGTGAACATACTATGCATCGAAGAGAATGAGACAGCATTCCCTGGGCGAGCGGACACTTTTGAAAGCAAGGGTCGTCAACTCTTAGCTTTATGGCGATCCAACATATGTCACACAGCACTAGCGCCCGGCGCAAAAAAGAAACAATAGCTCAAAGGATCAACGCGCGGGAAGTCCAGCGCAACACTAGGTCCGCTGCAATGTAGCGATACGCCAAGATAAAAAACGTAGTATTGTGACAGGCCAATCCATTCGTCTGCGCCGGAAGTACCATCAGAAAGCATGCAATCACTTAATAAACTGGTCTGCTGTGATGCTGTGATGCTGGTTGGATAGGCAGCGCTAAAAGATTGACAGGTGGCAAATAGCATCTGGCCGCATCATGCATGCAGTGGGATAGATGTGGATTTGGAATACGGCAAATGGTGCATAATGTCTTATTCGTGGTGCATGGAGAGCACCACACCATAATTCAATTGCGCTGTCATTCGCGTATTTAGTTCAGGAATAGAATTGAAAAATCCTTCACATCGCGATAGCAATTTTACCAGATAGTAGCTTGTGAAGGATCAAAGCCAAGCGCTCTCTAACCGCCCGTATCACAACATAAGCCCACAAACGAGACGCTCGACAGGCCAAAGCGCAAAAATCGAAATGAATTGAGAACAAGCGTAGCGTGAGCAGTTGATTGAGTAAGCAAGCGGCAGAGAGGAGACGATCGGTTTGAGAAAGGTCACCGCGTGACTCTTCTCAAGAGGCAGGTGTGGGGGACGCAGTCTTGGCCGACTTGCGAACAGTGCGCGTAAAATTGTTTGGGCTGGGTGGTCGGGAGCGGAGCGGCTCGTTCGGGGCTGTGGGCTGGGGGCCAGAGGACCTGGAGGCCCCTGTAGGCGATACCCTACGGCAGCTCCTGGTGCCGGGAATATGCTCGCTCCGGTGTGTGATTGGGTGCTAGGGCAGCTATGTTTCCTGCAACGGGCTAAACATCGTAATCCCAAAGCAGACTTATGCAGTACGCTTCTGTAGCTGAAAGAGGGCAATAGGCCTGGAACGATTAAGCGGTGCAGGTCTTGATCCAGAAGAAATTTGCTGCACCAGGTTAAGGCCCAGATATCCCCAGATTTGGCCAGATTCGGTCTTGTGAAGTCGGAGAGGAGGATTACTTCAAGGGGAGTGGGCATTCATACAGATGAGGTGCCTACAGAGGTACAATCAGCTCTTTCATCGCCCCGCGAAAGCAATGCGCCTGACACACCCATTCCTTTGCCGGGACTCGGCGCCGGAAACCTACACCAGCTTCCACCAGATGTTAGAGCAAGACAACTGGCATTCCTACTACAGCTAGCCAAGAGTGTGCACAGAGATATTATTTCCAGTGGCTGCTACAACAGCAAGGGTATTATCACGACCCACCGATTTGACATAAGCCCACAGGTGACAGAATATATCGGGTTCTTGTCTCCCGAAGGTCGTCAATAGAGTTGCGAGTCTTTCGGTTGTTGGAGTGATAGCCAAAGAAAACATGCTCTTCAGCTTTGTCAATAGAATTGCGAGTCTTTCGGTTGTTGGAGTGATAGCAAAAGAAAACATGATCTTCAGCTCTGACAACCATCTTCCCTAGAGGGTTTAAAATATTGTCAGAGCTCGCAGGGTGCAAATCTAAGTGTTCTTTAACACGAGAGTGGGGTGCTCCTGGGATGGGCCCTGATGGAGCAAAATGAAAAGGAAACGCCGGAGCCGGAACAACATAGCCCCGGGTCTTGGCATACAATCTTTTGGCAGAACGTCGGAGTCATCAGAGCACAACGTTCTCAAATAATGAAGGATTCCAGATTTACCCCTAAAATAGTGACACTTGGCTGCAGTTGTGTACCTGATAGGTGCGTGCAAGGAGTGGGTCCTTATTTATGATAAAGTTGACTCTTATCAACATATCTTTGCATCGTCCACATCCAGCAAGAGCCATCAGAAATCTCAATAGACTCCATCTTTGGCTCAATATCAGGCTCGTTGGGAAAAGCTAAGGCCACCTGCTTTAGCTTTCCGGTGAACCGACCAGCCCATATTGATACCATCTGGTCAAAGACAGCCTCACCATCGTCCGTTATAGGAAGATAGGCCGAATATTCTTTCATGAACCGTTCCCGCGTCTTCCTCGCTGGAGTCCGTTGCTTCTCTGCCTCGCAGTTCTCGCCAAGCTTCTCCAGGACAGAGGTGTAACGGAACTGAGCTCTAGCGACTCCTTCTTCATTCCAAGCAGCGCGTTTGCGTCTCTTGAGGCACCGATCTAGGTATATGCTACTCATGCTGTTAGTAGACATGTGGTGCTTCTAAGCTAAACTCACCGAGCCTTCTCATAATCACCGTTGTCTGCGAGCAGTTGGGCACAGGTAGAATAACTCTCCAAAGCAAAATGACTGAATTCGCCAATGATCTTTCGCCGAGCTTCTAGGACCGAGCTCAGGATCTCCAAGGCTTTCTGAGGCTCTCCGGCATGCCATGTAAGGTATCCGGTAGTGAATAGCATGAGCTGGGTCATCGAATGCACGATGTCGCTGGATTTGACCAAAAGGTCGGCACAATAGGTGATAGACTTAATTGACTTCGCCGGTTTACCTGCAGTCATCTGACAGACACCACGTATCTGGTAGTACTGAGAGTATTAGTAAGGATGCTCGTCTTCTGGACCCCATTCATGATACTTCTTGAGACATCTTTCCATAACCTTGGCAGCAGGCTCGAAATCTTCCTGCTGGACCAAGCCATACGCTACATCGGACTCGACGGTCCAACGTTTGATCTCATCGTCCCTAGTGACCTTGCTTCGTGGTATAGAATTATAAGATAGCTTACGCGCCTCCAAAGCTTTGTATCGTAGATCCATGCTATGCCTTCTTTCACTAACGCCTTCAAAACTGGACATAATTCCAAGCATCTCATAAGCGTCGGCTCGCAGAGGATGGTCGCCTTCCAGCTCGTTATTATCCATGATAGTGACTGCTGTCTTTAATTATTCTTGCCCTTCTGGAAGTTTGCCCGGATGCGACATGTATGTACCCATATCGGATAACACTTGAGCGAAATTGACGGGAAGCTCGATTGGAGGATCCGGCCAAAGACAATGAGCACGAAGACTCAGGATATAAGCTCCGTATTTCTGGAACGTCGGCCATGTGTCTGAGGACGGAACGATAAACGGTGAGTCCGCGGGTAGAACATCTCGCACAAGCCTGAACGCTTGTTGAAAGACTTCCCATCGATGCACGAAATCTTTACTAAGGTGGAGCAGTACGTTCCATTGGACCGTACGATGCGTAGCAAGATGAGGCTCTGCACCGGAGACATCCCGTCGTATGAGCTGCCGCCTCTGCAGTTCGTGAATAATTTCCAGCAAATCGGCTTCTTTATGTAAGAAGCCGAAAGAGCGTTTTTCTATGGCGGTAACGAATATCTCCTCGGGGATGTGATCCGGATTTAGGAAGGCGAGGATGCCAATAATTGTTCGGGCATTGTCCGAAAGCTCAGTGACTGCGATGTCAAAAACGGTCTCTAAGTTCTTCTCATATTGATCGACTGGACCGACTGCACTAGCGATCCAGGCATCTGAGGAAGTTTTCAATTTTCCAATAAAATCCACAAGGTTGCTTCCTGACTGGTTGATATACCCTCCTATTGTTGCAATTGCTAACGGCAACCCATCGACTGCCTCGGAGATTTCTCTGGCTATTTCTTCCTCTTTCTCGTCTGCTGGCTCAGCTTGGATATATTTGAACAAAAGCGCTGCTGCATCATCTCGACCGAAGGAGTCCATAGGAACAGTGCCAAAAACCTTCGTCGCCGAGAACTCTGTTGGTTTCTGCGTCGTGATCAAAATTGAGCCGTGGACGACAGTCTCAAGTGGTAGGTACAGGTTAAGGTCGTTGCTATCTTCCGCATTGTCAAAGACCAAGAGCCATTGCCGCTCTGCAGTGTAATCTTAGCTGTGTTTCATATATGTCACTGTCATTACCTGTTGACTGTAGCCATTCTCGAGCTTTCCGCATGGCCATTATCTGCCTTGTATCACCGTCATCTTCCGAAGTCTTGGGATCAAGTAAGCCCAGCTGATTGGAGATTTGTGCATATGTCGAGGTTAAGGCCCAGTCGTGCTCAGCCTCAAGCCAGAATATGGCGTCATACTCGCTTCCATAGCGATAGGTGTATTCGAGGGCTATCTGTGCCTTGCCTATACCAGCCAGTCCGTGCAAGACACAGCAAGCTGGTCCGGTCTTTCCTCCACAATATGCTTGGCGCCCGACTGACTATTAGACACCATTTCTTCCTTGACAACTCCTGTCAGGACCTCATGTACACGGCGAAGATCATCGTCTCTACCTGTGGACGTATAGTTCCTGTTCATCCGAACCGTACTAACGGGAGATTTGACCTTGGTCATCTCGGAGGTAGAACCTGAGAAATTTAGAGCCTATGTGATGGAATACTATCTGTGAAGACCATGAAATGGTGCGCAGCTGCGAGGTAAGCTAGGCAGCTGCGGCGCTAGTGCTGTTTTGGGCAGCTTGACGGCGGTGGCAAGGTGGCGATTAGGGCTCGCTCCACCATAAATAGAATTAAACTCAGGATTTAATTGACGAATAACGAAATGTGAAATTGATCATTTGAAAAGAGGATTAGGTGCGCTAATATAGACTTCTGTTTGAGGAAATGTCACTATTATCGAAGGTATGGCTTAATCTTGCTTAGTGAATGTGCTTGAAATCGATAGCTTCGAATGCCGGTATGAGGAATGTTGCTATATATGTTATACCTGTTAAAACCTATCCATGCATGCGGAAGCTCACGGCCAAAGCCTATCTGATGACTGAGGATGGCTACAAGGCATTGGTGATGCCCTGTGCTAATTGATTTTATGGGGCATTATGCATCTTGTGAGAATATTTCAATTCATATTAGCTCTAACTCGAGGTCGAAAAAGATTTCAGAGCTCATGGAGCCTGTCACAGCTTCTAAGGTCCAAAAATCTGCCGTTGCTCTAGTACGCCAGCAATTCAATTTTACAAAATTTGGATCTATAATGAGGATGAATAACACAAGCGCCGTAGAAACGATCGATCACAACGTTGAACGCGAAATATGTGCTGCCTGACAAGATCTAGAGATCAGAGGTAAAGGTTTGCTGTGTCTTTCATAGAAGGCTGCCGGTGAATGTTGAGTCTCGGTCCTTGGAGAAACACCGGCTTGACAGCCCAATGGTGGCCTGGGTCAGGATTGCAAGCATGCTGATCTCGTGTTCGGTTGACATTGGTATGGAATGCCGTCGTCGCCACTAGGGGCTTGAGGGTAGATGTGGTACTGTATGTGATTCTTGTTGAAAAGGTGAATACAGCGTTTCTTGTACCAGACCATCGAGGTTATAACCAGCTCCATTGGAGTCTCACATTTGTCTCCATCGCAAGTGTTTACGCAAATCATTCTTTCCGACTCCCTTTCCAACGTCTATTGAACCAATCGTGTATCAATGGCGAGCACGTTTCCCCTCGATCCGTCGCTCTGATCTTTTGTACGATATCCCATACCGAGGAAACCTTGTCAATGCCTCTTTCATCCGCCGCTTGTAGGGCTCCATCTACCCACTCCTCTGCGTTGGGTGCACGTACAACGCCGATATAGTCCCCCGGATTGAGGTCTCCGTCGATTGAATTTGGCTTTGATTCCGGAAAAAAGGCTTCTTCTTTTCGAAGTAGGTCGGCCATGAATTGTACGGCAACTGCCATGGGTACGCGTATGGCATCAACACATCCATCAGCATCTAGACGGGCAAGGGGCAAAGCACGAGCCTTAACGCTCTCAAAAGTTAGTGGTTCACTTAGAGAAGCGTCCTCGCCCGTCAATACCATGATGACATTCATGGCGTCTATGGCTTCATCGAGGTACAAGTAATCATCGCTATCATCCCTCTCGTAATCAGGCTGTTGGTCGAAAATGAGTATGATTGCTCGGCAAAGGGGAAGAAGTTTATAGTTGGTAGGGTTAGGCCACTCAGGCATATAGAATCTGTTGGAGTCACCGGCTGCTCCACTTCTAATTCTGTCAAGGAAGAAAGCAGTCTGCTCGTTTAAAGCCTGGTGTGCTGAAAGGATGGCTGGTATCGTTATCGGGCCTGTAGATGTGAGGCGTATTGGGTTGGCAAGAAAATGGCCGAAATCAATGTGTGGCCTCTCGTTGTGACATCTGTTCCATTTTCTGAGGATACAAGCAAACACTAACTTGTCACATGAAACTCTGCCGCGTTCTTGAGCGGACGGAGAGTAGTAAAGCATAGTAAGCTTGTTACAGAACCTCTGCAATGAAAGGGGACCCACTGCTCTCGGGTGTACCGTGGTGTGCTTTAGAGCGTACATATATTCACTTGACCAGATGTATTTCATATCTCTTCGGTAAGTGTACTCTCGCTCGTAGTAGTAGTAGTCTGTAAGCTCAAGCCTAAGCCTAGAAGCCTCTTCGGTAGGACGTCCATACCATTGTTGGCAATAGCACGGTTTCAATCTCTCTGCATCGTCCGGGTGATAGGGTTTCACCATGGCGGCCATCTCGGGAAGGGAATGGAGAGTGACTACTTGGTATCTTACGAAGGCAGGAGTAGAGAGATGGACGTGACTTGGAAACTCGTAGGGTAGTAGTTTTCACATGTAGAGTCACTTAGTGAACAATATGGACCGGTTGTGGCGTAATGACGCCATTGCTACATTCAAGATGGTTTGGCTGCGTGGGCTTGAACTTTGTTCTGTTGGCAATTTGGACATACGCGGAGCCAATTTACACGGTATGGGGAGTATTTTGAAAGAACTTCGTCTTTTTAGCGGGCATTTCAAGCGAATGGCCCCCAATTAGAGTAGAAGATGGGTATAGGGCTACACTCCGGAGTAGGGCCCCTAAGCGGGTGGTCTCCAGGAACTCTCTCTAGGTGCAGGTTCGTAGGGTTGAAATCTTGGCACGCCGAGATGCTGCTACGGCACCATCGTCCTGCCCTGTTCGAAATAATCTTGCGTGCTCGCATATACTTCCTGATGTCCACCTTGACGCCCCCTACTGCGTCAACCAGCTCTTCCTCTTCGCTCCTGCTACGCATCCTTCTACAACTCGCATGATGGCGCTCCAAAATTGCGCAGTGTGGCAACGATGGTGGCGGGATGGACGCTGCGGAGGTGTATTGGTGCTTGGGGTTCGAGTTGGTGGGGGTTGTGGTTGTGGAGTTTCGTGAAGAAGCTATAGGTATTGGAATAGGGGAGACGATTAAAGGTTATGAGGGTAGGGAGGTTGTTTGAGCGATTGAAGGGGAGTGTAAAATTGTCCGAAGGATTGTAGGCGTGAATGTTCGTGGGAGATGGCATCTTTATTGGAACCCTTGAGCCAAGGCGAATGGAGGACCAGGAGCAAGTCCGAACAAGAAAGGTATGAAGTAACAGCGTCTTTTCCTATCTAGCTATTAAACACCTTTGCGGAATATTACACGTGTGAGCTCCGGAAGAGAACTGGGACCGTGGGATATTATCCTCGCTTGGGCACTTGGAGATCAGTGAAAATTGGCAGATATTTCCGCAACTGCTAGACTTCCCGTTGTTAAAGTTGGGATTGAGAAACAATTCGTTACTGCATTTCCTATGAAAACCTGAGATTAAGGCAGTACAAAACGAGCGAAGTATATGTCCTGATTCAAAAAAGGGGTGGAGGAACGAAGCGCACGACCGTACCCTGGGTCCCTTCCCCGGAGTCGCGAAGCCAAACAGCAGAAACTAAGCTGGAATTTCCGCTTAGTTGCTCCCATAAACCAAATAGTCTAGCAACAGTAACCCTGTTTCAATGCCCTCAGTGATCGTTACATCAATCTGATCACAGCGATAATGATTTCCCCAGGTAGCCCATTGATCATCTTTCCATGAGCCAGACCCACCAGCAGTCCAAGTGCCGCCATTTCTCGCCGCGACGGTGTAAGAGCCAGCACTGAGACGTCCGTTTACGAGCCAACCGATAGTCCAGCCAATGTTGTCGTATAATCTGTCGAATTTGATGGTGAAATTCTTGCCTTGGGGGTCTGCGAAACATAGAATATTAGCTGTCAGCTGTGGTATCAATGATTCTGGCGCTTGCTAGGTCCATTTGCTGAAAGGGTGGGATAGTTCTAGGTACTTACATGGGCCCCAGGCTTTCGTACCGCCATGGGATGGCTTGAGATTTGGGAAGGCATCTGGAAGGGACCAGAGTCGAGAGGAGGCGTTGTTTGTAATCAGGACGCCGTCGACGATGAGTTCATTATTCCAGTCGCCACTGGCAAGAGAGTCGAACTGCACGTGGGTCAGGAAGGATGTTAGATCAAATGGACTAACATGGTAGAGTTACCGGATATTGCGTTTGTCCCTGTATGACGACCTCTTTTCCCTGCGGATTGCCAAGAGTGACTTGCCCATAATCAGTGTCGAGAGTGGGTTTGGGGTTGTCGATGACTTTGACATCATATTCAGTAGAGCTGTCCTGGGAAGGTTGCTCCAAGGATTGTAGTGAGAGGAAGATCGTCAAGAGAGATTTGGGAATCATGATGGAGGTGGTATGGAATATGAATCTTTAGACTAGATGGCTCCTGATCTATTCTTTTTAGGATATGAGTACTGGCAATGTTGGGAGACGTACACACAGGAGGCAGAGAGCGTGAGCTTTATAGATTCTTGCTCATTAGGCTGGGTTTGCTAGCTCTGCGCCCCGCTTTCTTGACGCATCCTCAGCTGCATAGCAACCACAATGACTAACGGTAACTCTCGTAGCGATCTCTTCTTGTAAGAGTTATCACATGAGTAAACGCATGAGTTCGTTGATACATTGCAGCTCGTATTCCTACATAGATGTCTCCGCTGAGCCAAATTCGTCGATTCTTTGTGTCGACCCCGCCTTCAAACCCAGATGGGGAAAAAGAAAAGTGTGAGCCGATCCAAGCACTGTCGCTACCATGCGGCTTGTCCATGCAGGCCCTGCAGATCCCCGCAAATCGATGCAACGTCCGCTAGTACATCTTTCCCTACGTGTCAGCTTGAGGGAACACGTTCTCTAGTCCCGTTGAGACGGTACAAGAGTCGTCTTAGCGAAATTGTGTGTGAAAATGATTGGTGACTCTAAAGCCTCATCTACAAAGAAGCGAGGATTTCCGGAGCAAGGCGTATCGTATTATGCATATGGAAGCACTCGTATACACAATGACGAATGTTTGAAGCATGGCGTATGTGAGTATCTCAACGTATTGATCCGGAAAACGGCTTTAATCAGGTCAAGAGGGGCCACGGAATTGGGGATCATTTATTGTTTTTTGGCAGATAACTGGCGGGTCATATAATTATCCCCAAATCGTAGCATACTCCTCCCTTTTATAATTTGGATTTCGTCACACCCTCTCCGCCAAGGGTTGCATCTCACTTATGGACCGATTAAAGAGACTCCCACTGTTTTCTATAGCGATCGGCGGTGATCTGCCGTAGAGTGTGTAAAAAGAAAGCAATGCATTGTTTTACTTAGGACGAATATCCAAGATTAACGGAATGAGCAATGCTTGCTGCAGCCGTCCGTCGCAAAAAGATGAGCTGCAGCGGAAGCAAGGTCCGTGCTCCTGAGCTGGTCAAAAGCTGCTACAGCTGCCAAATGGGCTATGCAGCATATTCTAGGAGAAGCACGGAATGGAACCCTGCAGCTGTGAGCAGCAGAAATGGCTCTTCAAAGTCTCCATCAAGCAGAGATATCCAAGACGAAGATATTGATCCAGATTGATTCAGTTGACGTTGTAGTTCGCTGGCTTACTGCGAGGATGATCGGTATTGGAAAAGCCGCAGCTGAGCTAGTATTCGTACATTGAAGCCTTTCATCATCTATCACAGTTGCCAAGTCGGCTATGCTATTTTGCAATAGGTAGACCGGTCGACAAGCCCTTGTTCTGCAGCTGTCTGGATAGGATACGGTGCTTCCCCGCAATGTACCCCGCTTCCAAAGCAATGAGCTTTACGTCTTGTAGAGCTCGAGTACGAACGGGGCTATTATTGCACATGACCCTCATTGTAGAATAGGAAGCGAGAAGGATGCATGATCAGGTCATCTTCAACGAAGGCTGACTCGTCAGTATACAAGCGCACCTTTGAAGTGAATGCGGCACGTAGACAGAACTTGGTAAGTAGTTGTCCCTAAATTCTAGACGCTTCTCTTAGATGAAGACAACTCCGTCCATATGCAATATGTGGCAAGGCAGCTTGCGATCTGCATAAGGTAGCCACTGATCTTCCCTCTCCGTAGATATTGAGGTGTACGGGCTCGTAATCAAGCCAGCCATTTGCCTTGTAACAAAGCGAAATCTTACATCGCCCGAGAGCTCTCTACTGAGGCTTGCTCGGCGAAAGACTTCAAGGACATCCGCTGTCATCCCCGCAATTACTGAGATTGGACCGAATGCATCCTTCATGAGGATCCGGTAGAGCATGGCCCTTACGAGAATCGCCAGAGCGGTAAGCATGGGATGAGCGGCGAGTACGGAGATCAGCCATGACTTGTTTTCATAGCCACTAGCCCTTTCGTGGTATTGATCTCGTCGGACTCATCCCAAAATTGGGCATCATCAGGCCTTATAGAATACATTGCGACGCCAGTGAGGTTTAATTATTCGGGAACAGGGAGAATGACAAGGCGCGAATAGATATCAACGTATGTTCCAGTATGATACATCGCCCAACCTAAACCTCGTAGGATATCAATCGTGAAGCCAGCGTATATTTCACTAAAGCACCCGTCTAGATCCCGAGGCACTTTCAAGTCATTGGCACGAGCTTTTGATTTTCAGGTTCGAAAAGGATGGATTGTCCCGTTGGTAAGAAGATGAAACAGCTTTTTTAGACATAGTAGCATTGACCAGCAGTGGTGAGTAATAACAATCCATCTGGGCCTGAAGTTGCCTGGAGCTGCCTCCAATAATTGGGAGTGGTACGTTCAAGATAGCGGCTGCAGTATTTGATGCAAGGATTACATTAGAACCATAAGTCTTCTTGATCAAAGGATTGGTCCAGAAGTGCAAGTAGGCCTCCACCAGCAGTGATAACCCATCGCCGATACGCTGATAGGCCGGATGGCTGTCAACCGGAATTACCCACTAACAATGAACACTTTCCCAAAGATCGAACCATCTTCTTCCAAAAGGCGCTGGAGGCCCAGGGCAGAGCGAATGAAAGAATAAGACGATATGCAGTTGTATGCTTACTTGCCTTGAAAATGTATTTTTCTACAGGAGCGTTTCGAAATTCTGCAGGGTAGACCTGCCTGCACGAGCCTCGCAAACGATCGATACCGATCAAGACCAGTCAATGTGTGCAACACCTCATGACCGATAGTGTGAAGCACAGTGCGATCGATTGAGGAGTCTGACCGGCATGAACGGCAATGGTCTTGTTCAATACTGTGACCGTTCCGATGATAAAACCAATCCTGACCACTGTGATTGCACCAATATCCTTCCATGTCTAGCGCTGCCTAGTGCAAGGCTCACACGTAAGTCTTGTTTCTCGAGCCATTACTAGCCAGAGGAATGCAATCTATCTCTTCACCCAGGTTTTCTGTCATCCCTGAAGGCCTGGTGCCACCTCAACGCCGAGACGAATTGAGATATTGGGTCATATTTTGTCAAGTCGAGCTACAACGGCCATTAATGATAGGATTTGTGTGTATATCCTCTTAGAGGATAGGGAGCTAGTGTCCAGCTACATCCTACTCCGTATCAATGGCCTGATCGGGCTGTAGTAACGGACTGATAAGCAAGAGAAAGCTTACATCCAGCTATGAGTCCGGCTTGCAAGATAGCTGACACGCAAGCTCTGTTGTCCCTGGCACTGATTGTTCCTTGCAAATCTTGGTGGCGCACAGCACACTTAATCGGCGAAGGGGTAATAGGCTAGCAGTCTCTGAACCGAGAAAGGCTTGTGCGTAGGACGATGCTCTATCCTGTGCAATTCTGCAAGGGAGAAGGTAGGATATGCAAGCAATGGACAGGGGACCCGAATGTATGGCGACAATCTTATGGAAAGAAGTCATCTCTTAGCCTGATGGAATTGGACTGCGTCATCATACTGACTGACTTGACGAGAAGGCCATTGAGCGAATGATAGGCGCGGCGTCTTCCAGTGATGCGACTGTGGACTGTCAGGGCTATACCTCATGCGGGTGACAGGGCGTTTGAATGGTGTCCAATCCGGAGGCAATTCGCTGTCTTTATGGCTTAGACGGTACTCCTATATGCTGGCCCAGTCATGTACATACTACCCCCAGCCAGCTAGTATATTACTAAATTTACGTCTGCCTGCCTCCCCTTATCCATTTCAATCTCCCCCTGGCTTCTTTGAATCTTTGCTCATATTCCTCCCTCTACCACTTCTTTTTATGCATGTTTCCATCTCCATTATCTTACTCTACGTCTTCCCCTTCTTCTTCGCCATCGCGCAAGCGCAAGTAAAGGTGGAGGCGGTTGGGGGTAGCGTATGGCGTGTCAGATGAAAGCGATCTAACGAGGACGAGGAGGCGTATTGTTCTGGGGTTGGCATAGTTGTATGGGTTTTAGGGTCTAATGAAAGCATCAATCGGTTGACGTTAGCAAGGAAATTTCAATACAGGTAGATCTGAGATGCTAAGGCAAAAGGAGGGACTTGCACATGTATATCGTTGGAATTCATGATGTTGTAGTAGGCTGGGTCCTGCTAACTGTATGTGTTATTCCTGGGGATAGAAGATAGCTATGGGCGAGGGTTGAGTGGACAATGATTCGAGCCCGCCATAAGACGATCCCTAAAGCACGAGTATGGACGATGATGCATGACTTGGCCAGACTGGTGCTGAAAGACGTGGATTGAATGTTAAGCAGGTGTGGAAGGGTTAACCAGGATCAATGCCCGCTTCTGCACATAATGCGCGTCTTGAGTCGGCTGGAATTGTTTGCGGCAGATCTACTTGGATAGAATCCACGTAGCAAACACCTTCGCAACAAAACATTTTGCAAAGAGATGCTCCCTTGCAAAGCTATAGAATTCACGGGCTCCATGACGTTAAAGGAGCAATGAATCACCATGGCGGAAAAACCTCGGGAAAGACCTTGCGCTAGAGATGTCCCGGCAACAGTTCCATTTGGAAACAACACGGAATGGAGCTCTTCGACACAGCTTGTTCAGTTCGTCTGTACGTGTATCTACCCAGCCCGGCCTCTGCGACATCACTGCTCTAACTGCGTTCAAGTAGCCAGCTCGAATCAATACAACAATTAATCCACCATTGTCACAGTGTGAAGGAATTGCGCTAATCATGCAAGGCCCTGCGGCAGCGCAACTGTCGCACCTACATTCACGAAGCCATCGCTCCCAACCTCTTATCACTAATATACCCTCTTCGACATCCTCGTCTTCTCTCTCTTCTGAATCTTCTCCTCCGCCTGCCTCTAACACCTCAACCTTCCAGTCCGACGACCTCCCCGAACACAAAGCTACAAGTATTAGCCAACAACCACACCACACTGACACCAAACACACATTGTCGCTCCTCCCCACACAGCATCAAGGACCCTCTTCCTCTTTGCATTCGCCACAAGGCGGACCGCCTCATAAGAGAAGGAAGACATATTCTAGCCGTTCGTCGAGTCTTACCCGAGGAAGCAACGTCTACAGACACTGGACTGCGGAGTCTTTCAAGCCTAGTCTTGCAATAACCGTGCCGACAAATCCTATTCATACTACATTACTGTGGCAACTGGTGATGGCGGGTCCCTCAGACCATGATCTGCGCTCAGAGCGAGGCTCAAACCAAGGCAGAGGGAAAAATTCGAAAGGTGGCTCAGCGGGAGAATTGGAAAATTTAAAGAAAGGCAAATCACAAGGGTCAGCGTCCGGGCAAACCTATCCTTCGAGTTCAAGCAAGACGCCTAGTACTGGTATCAAGAAGACAAGCAAGACGAGTGAAACGAGTAGCAAGCGCAACACACCTTCTAATGCAGACTCCAGGCGGAACTCGCCATACAATTCAGACTTTGTGCAAAGTGTTCTTGAACCTCGCAAAATCAAAATATTTGATCAACAACAATTCCCAGACACAGCTTACGCCCATTTTGGCATTCCAAGGCCGGAGACTCGCCATGTGGCTGCTATCGATCCGACGAAAAAGCTGCCAGAATCCAGTATCTGGATTGATACCACGGATACCTTTGTGAAGCGCGTCACCAAGAGATATACGGACATGCTATCGCGCAAGCTTTGTGAAGCGGAGTTCGCAACTTATGCGAAGGAAAAGCTGTTGAGGCGGGATGATTTCGCGGACGATGAAGAGACTGATGTCAGGGAATGGAGATCCGAGAGATGGGTTGAACTAGTAGCGAAGCCCGAAGCCAAGGATACGTGGGTGGCACCTCCGATTGTCGAGGGTCCAGAATCCATCAGCTTAATCTCATCAAACGAGTATTCCTTCGATGTCCGGCCAGACTGCTCATACTGGCTTAGTCTAAAGGCCTTTAGCCAGGAGTATCGAAGCTATGTCCATCAATTGATTCATACCATTCACAAGAAATTCATTAGCCCCTATCTTACGATCGATTTCAAGAGAGACCTCGATGCAGAAGTTGTTGTGAAGAACCAGGTCGCTGCAGCTTCTTCGCTGGCATTGTATAACCGTTTCCGCCTGCGTGAGCAACGCCTCGAATTGACGCAGAAAACTTGGACCAAAGAAGATCTCATCATGGATATCCGACACTACGGATTGACAATGCAAGGATCTCAGTATGAAGTCTGGTGCATAACGCCAACACTATCCGATATTTATAGATGGGTGGGCTGTGAGATGAAGTTGATTGGTTATGGCCACTGTGATGACCGCTACGATGTTCGAGGATTCATCAACTGGATTAACGAGATCCATTACTGGGGCCTCACCGTTCACGGGCCGAGTTGCCAGAATGATGCCAAGTACATGTTAGGTAAGATGTGCAAAGGGATCCGGCCGTCTGACATTGGGGTAGAAGGGGAAGGCAAGGAGAATGAAATCACGTAAACTTGGCATGCATTCTAAGGGGCAGGAACAGTTGTAAGAGGATTGGCCCATAAGATGTTGGAGCATAAGTCATGCAATTTGCTACTGTGAAAGCCTACGAAAGGGCACTTCGCAAGGTCAGTGCCTGTGTACATGGATATCTGATTCTTTGAATATTGCTTGAAAATGGATTTCACTTGAGATTCATCTTTACACATGTCTGTTGCTTGAGATCTTACCAAATGCCAGATCCCCTGCGTTGAGAACGCTCTGTGTGCATTGTCTGAAAGGAGGACTGCGTGCCGTTGTGCTGATTAGACAGCTGCCGGACTAACATTGGAATTACATAAACCGTCCCAGGGTTCATGATTGCCGTCTCGTAATCGAAGCCAAGTGTGAGAACGCTTGAAGTAATCACGCGAAAAACCGAGTATATCGAGGTGCCGCCAGCCTGATCAACGCGGCGCGTATACTACTGATCCGACAGGTTTACTAGACGTACCTAGGCCGGTTCACCACATTGTCGGCCTTCAGGGTCTCACCACAGAGTAAGAGCAAGCATGGAGAGTAGAATTGCCTAGTCGCATGTTAGTCCATTCAATCGCGCAACAAGTGTCAGAGAGTCAATATCATTGGCAAACTCACTACAGCTGAAAAGTGAGTGGAATTAACCCATAAGCATGCCTCGGATGGACTAGGGTTGTTGGCAATTGTAGTAGGAACAGGTGTTGTGGATGTCAATGGGCTTTCGGTGATGCCGCCTGCACCCTCGAACCCAGACTTTGTAGCCGGAGTCTTGCTAGAGGCCAAGCTGAAACCGGTTATAATAGCACTAGAAGAAGCCCCAACATTTGATGCGAAGGTCCTACTCATCATCGCTGAGGTTGGTAGAGCACCAGACGGAGCCGCTGCAGCATTGTTCGTGCAGAAGCCCAGACTACCAGCACTGCTGATCTCAGCCGCATAAGCAGTGTCGGAGGCCTCAGCCCATTGATAGCAGCCCAGAGCAGCCTGGTCGAAAGAGTCAGGCGCGAAGTTGCCCTGGCTGTCGTAGCAGAGGCATGTGGCTTGGGCTGAGGGTTCCAGAACAGTGAACGAAGGGGTGAGGGTCTCGCATGCGTCGATTAAGCCCACTAAGCTTGAGCATTGTGGATTTGATGAGGGAGGGCTTCCACCACCTTAAGAGCCGCCGGCGAGGCAATTCCCAATTTCTTGCTGGGTAGGAAGACTGCAGCAGTGAGATGCGCAGGAGCCGGCGGGAGCGTTGCAGTAAGTATGTTGGCAGCCTAGGTTGTTCTGTATTTAGATGTCTCTATCATTCTAGAATGGGAAGCGTGAATTGCTTGGATCGGTTATACTTTCTAGACAATGGAACAAGATAAGCATATATTCACTTGGATCTGATGCCTGGCTATGCGCGATCCGAGTCAGTGTGGCGAAGAGGGTAAGGCCGAGGACGATTGAATCCATGACTGATTTAGGACCCAAGATGTGAGCCTGCTGCGTCTTTCATAAAATAATGATCAATATTTGCAGTTATCACGGAACAAAGTCTTCTCTCTTATGTATTTTCAGCTCTCTTGACAGTCTTGCTGACTAGGAAAAGTAAAATACTGAGGCACTAAGCAAGTCTAATAATAAACAAGAGCCGCAGCCTAGTAGAGCCTCCCTTCTTAAGCATCTTCAGCTCTTTTAAGAGGCTTGCTGACCACCGACACTAGTACTCTTATACTCTTGACAAGTCCAATAATAAATAAGAACTGTAACTTACAGTTCTTTGTGACAATTCTAAGCCACTTGCCAAAAGTAAATAAAGTCTTAGTATCTGTATCTTGTGTATAGAATTTTTATAGCACACTCTCGAAAAGTAATCAACTAGTGATTTTATTATTGCACTCTCCACTATAGATAATTGCCAGCTGAGTGGCGCATCACTAGTCTTTTTAGATCGTAAACTCGGTAAATACTGACGCCAAAACCGAATCCCCACGCTATAGTACGTACTGTCTGATCTGGTATAGATGGAAATCCCGAACGATTTGCGTCAAGGCTATGGCCTGTGTACATGACGCTGTCACGCGATTTCGGCCAATTCTAGTCTAGTAATAAGATCAGACTGTGATGTAGGCCGTCTACGCATCGCTAGTACTGCGCAGTCGATTACTAAGAATTATTTAAAGACGTGAAGTAGATATCTAATTTATTAGTAGAATTAATTACTGAGAATTCTAAAATTTTAGAGATTCGCTTTTTAAGTTTTTAAAAATAAAATATATTTATTTAATATTAAATAAACTAGCGCTATATATATATAATATTAATATTATAATTATATTAATATTATATTTATATAGCTTTACTAAATTTACTAAATAATATTAATAATAATTAATTATTATAATTATCTAATAGCTATAATAGATCTAAATTAATATTACTTTATCACTACTCGTATATAATTTATCCTTTCTAGTACTTGATATCTTTAACTATCTAGCTTTAATTTATACTCTATTCTTTCAATTAGTATTTAATATTTAATAGACTTAATTATTATTAAATATCTTTATTCTTATATTAATATATTTAATTAAGAAACTACTATCTTAAGTAACTTTATACGCGGCAATAAGATTAAGAAGAAAAAGTATATAGCGGAGATTAGCGCTGCGTGTAATCTATTTATTAATAATATAAATAAAAAGATCTAAATACTTTTAAAATTAAAACTTTATTAAATTACTAGTATTAGAGACTTTTGCAAGAATATATTTAATATTAATTATATTATAAATCGCTTTAATTAATATTAAATACTACTGAAATTTTAAATTTAAAAGAAATATTAATATCGCGCAAAGATAATTATTCTTTATATTAATATTAATAAAAAGTTTTATAATAAAAAATAATACTCTAGATATATCTAGACTAGATCTAAAATATATAATTCTTTTAATATATATATTAATAGCGTTAGTCTCTTTAAAAATATATATAATAATATATAAAACTAAATAAAGCTATATAAAAGTATATTAATATAAATAATATTTATATTTAGATAAATATAATATTTATTTTCTAGTCAAAATAATAAAAAAGAAAATTATAATAAATAATATATATTAAATTTAATCTTCTCTATTAAAATATTAATTAAATATATATAAAGATAATATATAGCTATAAAAAATATAAAAAAATAAAAATAGATAATATAAAAGTATTTTATAAGAACTTTAATATATTTAATCTTAATTAACTTTAATTATATTTAATTAATATAATTTTATTTTTTAAAAAAAGAGATAAAAAATATCTAGCGCTAGATAGTAATAAAAATATTTTAAATAAATACTATTATTTAAATAGTAGTTTTAATTATTTAATTAGATTAATTAAATAAAGTCTAGAAATACTTTAAAAAATAATTAAAAATATAATAGTTAAATATTAAATAATATTAAATAAAATAGAAAAAATAAAAATTAAAATTAAGATTATATTAAAGAGTTTTATAGTTAATAACTAATAAATATATTAAATAAAGATAATTAAAGCCGTTCAAATTTAAGTAGTATAATATAAAGTAATATAAAGAATAATTAAAACTATTATATATTTTTTTAGTAAAATTAATAATTAATAAAATAATATAAATTTAATCTATAGTTAATAACTATAAATAATACTAGTTAATAAAGAATAAGAAATTAATAAAATTAATAATTCTCTAATAATATCTTTTAATTATATCTTATAGTAATTTATAATCTTGTTTCTCTTAGAAATTTTTTCTAATATATTTCTTTTTTTAAAGCTAATTAATATAATCTCTTTTTAAAAATAATTAATATAGATTTTCTTTTAAAATTAATTAATATAATTATAATTCTATAAAAAAAAAAAGTATAAAGCTCTAAATAATAGTAAAGATATCTTTATATATAAACTATTTAAATATTAAAATAAAGAGAACTTTTTAATTATCTAATTAGTCTAGTTTTAAATATAAAGAAATAGCTTAAAAATATATTATTTAAATATAATTAATATATTAATAATAGAATTTAGAATTTTAATTCTTAAATTAATATATCTACTCTCTAATTAGTTATAAATAATTATAAGATACCCCCAATCTCTACTTTTCACTATATAATATTATAGAATATAATTTATTTATAGCCGCCTAGTCTCTAATCTACTTAATTTAATATTAAGAAGTTTATAATTAAATCTATATAATATTATTTAGAATTAATTATAGTTATTTAAATATAAAAGAGATATATAAAATATAATTATATAGATTAAAAATATTATTTAAAGGAATTTTTTTTTATCTATTATTATTAATCTATTAAAATATATTATCTATCTCTATTAAATCTTTAATTAAATTTAAATTATATTATTTAAATCTAAACGACTTTATTCTCTCTATTTTTATTTATATTTTAGATATATTTTATAAAATTCTTAAAAATAATTTTAAATTTATCTTCTATTTTAGCTAATTTTATTATTATTCTTTTATATTTAGTTTTAAAACTATATAGCATAGTTTAAAGAAAATTTAAATTAATTAGAGTTAAATTATATTAATTATATAAAAAAAAATTAATAAATAACGTATACTCGCGAGCTTTATTAATATAAATATACTATTTATATTAGTATAGCTCTATATAATTTTATTTAATATTATATATTAACGCATATTTTTCTAAAGAGCTCTTCTTTAATTATATAAATAATAAAAGAGTTAAATAAATATAATACTATATAGTATTAATACTAATATATATAATATCGCTTCTCGTCTATAATATATAGTAAAAATCTCTTTATATAGTATAGATAAGCTTTTTAAATAAAATTATTAATAATATTTAATATTAATTAAGATAATTTATAATTAGTTTAAAAATAACTCTATTAATTTTAGATAGTCTTAAATTAATATTACAATAGATTATTATATCTAGAAGCGATTAAATATTTTTTTTAATATTTATTATAAGAGTCTATTAAGTAATAGTAAACTCCGCTAAGTTTAATATATAATAGATAATAATAGAAATAATTTTAAATAGAAAAGTTTAATTAAATATATTAATCTTCTAATACTATTATTAATATATTAATTATATTTAAACTACGCTATATAAAGTAGATATAAATTAAATAATATTAAAAAATACTAATCTAATCTAAAAACTACTAATTTAAGTTATTTAGAAAGAAATATATAAAATATTTATTTACTTTTCTAGAAGATATAATTAAAGAGATAATTTAAATAAATTAATAGAGAATATTTAAATTATTTAATATTAAAGTTTATACTAATTTAATATAATATTAATATTATTAAAATTATTTAATATTAATTAGTTCTAAAAAATAAAATAGTATTAATATTATAGATTATTTTATAAATTAATTAACTAGAATAAAATCTATATTCTAAAGATATAGACGTAGATATATATCTAGAATATATATAATATAAAATATATTATAGATATTATCTAGAATATAGATAATATAGAGTATATTATGAATATTATTCAGAATATAGATAATATAGAATATATTATATATATTTAGAAATTCTTAATATAGATTCCTGTAAATATAAAGAGAGAGCTTTTTTTTTTATTTTTTAGAGTTCTTTATATTCTTTATTAATAATATAGATAGTTGATAGATAATTAATATTAATTATTTTATTTTATATTAATTTTATTAAGAAGTTAAATATCTCTATTATAATAATTCTTAAAGATTTTAATAATATAGATTCTTAGTATTATTTTTATAATATTAAATTTTTATTTTATTTACTTAATATTCTATAGTAACTTATAAATCTATTTTTATTCTATTTTTTTTATTATTTTAATATTTAATAATAATAAATAAAATTAAATAGAAATAGAAATAAAAATAAATATAAAAATTAACTATAGAAAAAGCTTTAATATTATTATCTAAATATATAATTTTTAAGTTAATAATAAAATTAATAATAAAGCTATTTATAATAGAGCTGATAAAGCTAGTAAAATATCTAGTTAATTTAATTAATTACTAAAATAATAAATTTTTATTATTAACTTTATAATAAGATCTCTTTAAATATTTAATAAAGCTTTATAATTATTAAATTTATTAAATTAAAATATAAATAATAAAAAAAATTTATTTAATAAAAAAATTATTAATATTAAATATTTTAAATATTTAATAAAAGAATTTAAAAATTTATAGTAGTAATAAATATTAATAAATAAATAAATAAAATTAAAATACTAGAACTTTTAATTTCTAGATTATTTTATTATTATATTATTATAAAATAAGATATATTTTATATAAAGTAGTAAATAAATAGAAAATAGATTAATTTTATATATAAATTAATTAATAAAGAAAAGAAAAGATAAAGTATTATATAAAGATATAAATACTTAACTTAATAATAATTTAATATTAATCTAGATATTTATTATAGATAAGATATATATAATTAGATTAATAGCTAATATACTTAGAAAGATAATACTATATAATATATAAAAATAATAATTTAAATAATAAGTAAAATATAAATAATAGAGTTATAATATATACAGCGCTTAGTTATCTAGCTAAGAATTATCTAGATATATTTTAATTCTAATTCTTAATATTAATTATTAAAATAATATTATAATAAAAATATATTATATTAATATTATACTTAATTAATTTTATTAATTTATTAAGTAATTTTTATAATAATTAAATAAAATTTTATAAAATTATAAAAATTAAGATTTTATTATAATTATATTATAATATTAAGAAATAATTAGATAGATTAATATTATATTATTTATATAATATTAATTTATTCAGACTTTATTATAATATATAAGAAGAATTTTTAATAAGTAAATCTATCTAGATTCTAAATATTAAAGAATTTATAAAAAACTATAATTCTTAAATATTAAAGAATTTATAAAAGATTATATTAATATTAATTTTTAATATTTAGAATCTATTTATTAGAAACTAGATAAAATACTTAATAATAATAAATATTTAATATAATTAAATTAATAGCTATAAGAGATTTAACTAGAATAACTATATTACTAGATATATATACTTGATTATTAATATTAAACTTGATAGATTCTAGAGCTATAAAGTTATTAAAACTATAATATTATTCTCTTTTCTAAATAACAACGTTCTTATTATTTTATAACTTTTTTTAATCTTTTTAATATAATAACTATCTATAATATCTATTCTATATATATATCTAATTAATTAGAATATTCTCTACTCGTATCTATTATCTATTTATTTATAAACTTTTATATTATTCTAAGATTCTAAGCTTTTTACTAAGCTTCTCTTTTCTATAGATTTAAATCTAAGTAATAATAATATAGCGATAATAATATAAGAGATTCTTATATAAATAAACTTCGATACTTTAAATTAACTATAGTAATCAACGATAAGAATTTAAATATCAAGATAATAAGCTAATATTAATAGATAGTTTACTTTGATTTAGAATTAAAAAAAGTCGAAATTTTAAAAAGAATATAATTATCGCGCAGCGATTTGCAAGCAATAAAATAGTGATGTTCTATCTACTTGGTAATCTAACTAGTCTAAATCCGGTATAGTCGCTCTTTGTCGATGTATTGAGCAGCGATAGTAGTCGTCTATAGCGGTGCGGGGAGGAACACATTACGTCCGCAGAACTTGGTAGTAGCTTGTTCCTATCCTCAATCCTTCTTATTTCCATATAGATGTAGACCCTTGCTCTTTCTTATTATTATGTCGGTGTTGCTTTATATATAGTTCTCTTCTACTTAATATTGATCACCACCTAATCTTAGTGGTCTCCTGTTCTGACGCTGAGGATTTCTCGATGGTGCTGCCTTTGCGAGCAATCTTGGTATTGACTCATACAGTTCACAAGCTACTCAACACGGCTTCCTTCTTTCCTCGATTCAGACCTCAATATAAAGCCATTTGCTCACCCCATCCTTATAGGCATACTAGGTGTTAAATTAAAATTTTCAGGGCCGGACTTGATACGCGGTTGAAAAATTTCCTCATAGAAAGATGTACGACTCCCGCGGCTTCACTGGGCCTTGGAAGAAGGATAACTATCAATATGTCAGAGACTAGACAGGACCGGATCGATGGCAAGGTCTAGTATAATCGGATTGATAGTTATGAGGAAGGAAGCTATCTGCGAGCTGCCAGCTAGCTATGTGCGCTCAGCTGCGGGGCCGCTAGCCCGATCGGGCCTAGGGCCATGGAGCTGCCAGAACCATGACACTATCCCCCCTTCTAAATAGCAACGTCCTCGTTGCCTCATAGCCCCCTTAAATCCTCCAAATCCTTCTAATACGACAGCTATCTGATGCGACATCCATCCTACATACATATCTGACCAATCAGATCATCCATTGCCCGCGTCCCACTCTGTCCTACTGCATAGCCATGTTTACAAGCTCTCATTACAGTTACCCAAAGATTCCAAGCTTTGCCAAGCTTTCCTTCTCCGTAGGTCCAAATCTAGGCGACAGCGATGTAGCGACAACGACGTGAGAAAACCATGTCCAGATAAGCTTCGGTGCTTCGGATCGACCTTGGTAAGCGACGACATATATCAGGATATCAAGGAATGAGTCGATTTTGATGGATAGCTTGCCCTGGGATTCAGAATCGAAAAAGTTGAAAAGTCGAAAAAATTTCGAAAAGAATATCAGTATCGCGCAGCGATATACAAGTAAAAAATGGTGGCGTTCCACCTGCTTGGCAACGTGACTAGCCCCAATCCGGCATAGTCGCCCCTTTATCGGTGTTGAGCAGCGCTGGTGGTCATCTGCAGCGGGGAGCAACACATTGCGCCCGCAGGACTTGGTGACAGCTTGTGCCCATTCCCAATCCTCATTATATAGACCCATGCTCTTTTTTAGTGGTGAGACAAACTGCCTATCAAAAGGATCATCTATTGCGGTCGGTGATGAATTCGGGAGGACGGTCGAATTCGCTGGTTGGCAGGGTCGGTTTTGGTGGAGTTGCTGCTGATTCTCCAGTATGCTGCCCATGCTAGCATAGAGTCGCTGCCTTTTCTTCCTGTCGGTGTTGATTCACATGCAGTTCCCGTCTGCTCAATACTTACTTGCACTCATCCACCACTAAATCTTGGTGATGCTATGTGCTGATATGCCTCTGATGTCTAGGATTTCCTAATAGTGTTGACTTATGCAGTTCACAAGCTGCTCAACACCCTTTTTCTTCTAGACCACACCCCCAACATTAAGCCATTTGCTCGCCCCATCTCATTATGGGAATGTCCGGTGTTGAATCTCCCTGAAAAAGATACGACTCCAACAGCTTTGTCTGCAGGAGAAGGATAGCTATCAATATGTCAGGGACTAGGCAAGTGGACCGGATCGATGGCTGATGCCTAGTATGATGAGATTAATAGCTATGAGGGATCTAGCTAGGAGGCCGCGCTGCCAGATATATGCGCTCGGCCGCGCGGGGGCTAGGCCCCATCGAGCCTAGGACTATAGAGCTGCCAGAACCGTGATAGATTTTAAATTTAACTATATCTTAACTACTCTAATTATAAGATTAAGTAGTATAGAAAATATATTAATAATTATTAATATATATATTTCTAGTTATTTTAATAAGGATTTAATAAATTTATAAGTCTTAATTAATTTTAAGATATATTTTTTAATTTTAAAATATTAAATTCTTATTTTTAAATAATAATAATTTCTTTTTAAATTAATTTTAATATATTTAATAATAAAAATAAATTCTTTTTATTAATTATATAAAAGATAATTTTTATTTTTTTTATTTAATTTTAATTATTATAAAAATATAATTTAATATAATAAATATTATAATAATATATAGAGTTACTATCTATTTATATTAAATAAAGTAGTTTTATATTCTTAATAAATTTTAATCTTTTTTTAATTATAAAATACTAATTAATTATATTAATTTTAATCTTATTATCAAGCTAGATTTTTATTTAAACTTCTTATAATTCTCTTTTTAATAATATTATTCTAGAATATTTTAATTTTAAGATAATATTAAATTTTTCTTTTTTCTTTATTTCTTAAAGAATATTTTAAATAAAATTTTATTTCTTCTTTATTTTTTAATTATATATATTAAAAGTATAGAATATAGAATATTTAATTATCTTAGCTAAGAAAGTCTATCTATTACAGCGAGATCTTATCTAGTTATTAAGATATTATTTAGCTTATTTTATTTATTAAGTTTTATTTTAATACTAAATTTTAATACTTCTATTTAAATATTATAAAGTTATTAACTACTAACTAGCTATCTAATAGATATATAGATATTTTATTAATATTAATAGAATATAAATTTCTATTAAATAATATTATATAGTTATATAGTTTAAAATTAAATAAAAAATATAATTATATAATCTAAAGTCTAAAATTAGATAGAAAGTATAAAAAAATATAAACTTCTATTAAATTATTATCTCTCTTATTTTAATTTTTAAATTAATAATTCTTTAAGTTCTAAAAGTCTTTAAAATATCTTAAATTTATTATATAATAATATTATAATTAGATTATTAATAATCTATCTATTAGTAAAGATATATTATAAATTTATTAATCTATTAATAATTTTTTTCTAAATAAAATAGTGAGTAATATTAATATACTTAATTTAATTATAATATTATAAATTTTTAGCTAATATATTAACTTTCTAATTATTATTATATATTACAATTAATTTAGATAGCTTATTATATTTAATTTAAATTAAAAAAATATTAAGCTAGATAACTTTCTTTATTATCTATATTTTATCTATATATTTAGTCTTATAAATAGATAGAGTAATAATTATTTATTATTTAAATTACTAATTAATAATAATAT